>OMLM01012165.1:0-47512 GCA_900302695.1 Helostoma temminkii
AATAACCAAAATATAAAATTATACAAATTAAAGTAATCAAGTTATCCAGCAAAAGGTGAGTGTCTAATACACAAGCGCCATCTAGCGGAACTGGATAGCAACTTCAGATAATAAGAAATAAACTTTGAAACAGCAAACACACTCCCACCATCACACTATGTGTGATTCTATGAGAAGTTATGAATAATCAAGTATCCTCATAAACTTAACATCCCGAAGGAATGTACATGTTAGACATACACAATGAATGCATTTTCATCAAACTTAACTCCTTACTCAGCTTCCAGTAATAACACTGTTTTGTGTATGGGTCTTTCCAGGTAAACTAACTTGCTTGTGCGTGCGCCTTCGTTATCTAGTGTTGCATCACTAACAAGAAGTTTAAGTCTCCTGACCCTTCCATCAGTCCCTGGGAAGACTTCCACCACTTTGGCTAGCTTCCACTGATTTCGCGGGGCCAAGTCATCTTGGAGCAGAACAATATCATTTATCTTAGTATTTCTTTTGCTCTTGGTCCACTTATTTCTCTGCTGCAAATTTAGCAAATACTCCTTTCTCCACCTGATCCAAAACTCATTTGCGAGAAACTGAACTCTTTTCCATCTCTTCTGAAGATAGAGATCCTCCTGCACAAACTCTCCAGAAGGTGGTGCAATGATAGTTGGCTTCATTGTTAGTATATGATTCGGTGTCAGTAGTTCTGGTCCTACAGGATCATTGATGTGTTCTAAGGACAATGGCCAGCTATTGACGATCGCCATTACTTCGTACATACAACATTCTTAAGGAAGAACTGTCCAATCTCGCTGCAGACTGATCCAGAATTGACGCCAGCACACTCCTTACACTCGGAATCTCTCTCTCTTTAATGTCTTCCTTTGGAAGTTCTCTTTCCCAGAGAAAGCTTGGACCAGTAAACCAATTAGATTCTGTGAGTTCCTTCACAGCGAGTCCACGTGAGGCATGGTCAGCTGGGTTTTGATCTGATGCTACATATCTCCACTGACTAGGCTCAGTGCTTGACCTGATCTGCTGAATTCGGTTGGCTACAAATACGTGGAACTGTCTTGCATCATTATTTATATAACCAAGAACAACCTTGGAATCGGTCCAATAATATTCAGAGACATCATCCAATTCCAGTTCTCTTTTGAGCAGATCACCAGTTTTTGTGGCTACCACTGCAGCTGAAAGCTCCAATCTTGGAATTGTTGTTACCTTTACTGGTGCAACTCTTGCTTTACCCATAACGAGAGAGCAGTAGACTTCACCCGACTTGGTCACAGTTCTGAGGTATGAGCATACTCCATAGCCAGTGGAGCTGGCATCAGCAAAATGGTGTAGCTCATATCGCTGGACATCTTTACACTCTGATGGTACATAACAACGCGGTATCCTTACTGAGGACAAGTTATGGAGGTCTTCCAGCCAAGCTTCCCAATGTGGCTTGAGGTTATCAGGAAGTGGTTCGTCCCAGCCTATCTTGTCATTACACATCCATTGTAGGGTCCTCTTCCCAACAAGAATGAAGGGAGCCATGAATCCAAGAGGATCAAAAAGTGAAGCAACTGTAGACAACACACCTCTTCTAGTGAAAGGTTTTTCCTTTACTAGTGCTCTAAAATGGAACTCATCTGAAGCTATGCACCAATGAACTCCAAGTGCCCTTTCCATTTTAGGTTCTCCTAAGGCCAAGTCAAAATCAGTTGCGCCTTCCGCACATTCCTCTTTCGGGATTGTAGTGATCACTTTCTTGCTGTTGGTGATGAATTTGTGCAAGTGCAACTTCCCGGTATTGCAGAGATCCCTGACCTCCTTCACCAACTGGATAGCCTCTTCCTCCGTGTCCACACTTGTCAAGCCATCGTCAACATAAAAATTGCGCTGAATAAACTTCACTGTGGCTTGATTAAACCTGCCTTCACCTTGTGAGGCGAGGTACTTGAGCCCGAAGTTTGCGCAGCCAGGTGAGGAGGCAGCTCCAAACAAGTGGACCTTCATGCGAAAAACTGATGGTATAGCTTCCATGTTACCTTCTTCCCACCACAAGAACCTAAGGTAGTCCCGATCCTTTGGGGCAACAGAAAACTGATGGAACATACGCTCCACGTCACACATGATGGCTACCTGCCCTTTCCTGAAGCGACACAGGACTCCAACAAGAGTATTTGTGAGGTCGGGACCAGTCAGCAGATGCTCATTGAGAGAAGTATTCTGAAATCTTGCAGAACAATCGAAAACGATACGAATCTTGCCTGGCTTTTGTGGATTGTAAACCCCATGGTGAGGGATATACCATGCTGGTTGATTATTCAACTCCATCTCTGGTACCTTTTCTGCATCACCTCTCACTATCATGTCATTCATGAAAGACAGGTAGTCCTTAAAGTATTGTTCATCCCTCTTCAAACGCTTCTCTAAGGACTTGAGTCGATGCTCTGCACATGCTTTATTATTCGGCAAGTCTAGTCTCTCACCCTTGAAAGGCAACGGCATCTCATAGTGGCCATCTTGCAGTTGCTTAATGCCTTGGTTTAGCCTTGCCAAAAACCATAGGTCTTCTTGTGATACAGAAACTTCCTCAATATTTCTTTCAACAAAGTCTGATTCCAAGACCCTCAGTATCTCTGCTGGAGTGATAGTCTCTTTAACCTTGTTCCTGCGTACAAAGCAGACTTCAGACTTGAGCTCATGAGAAGGTTCACTAGCTGGTAGAACTTGCTTCATAATAATCCTATGACTTACGCCAATTTCATCTTCATAGTCACCATTGCAGTGACTGCATCCAACTATACTCCAGCCTAAAACAGATCTTTGTGCAAAGGGCTGGTCCTCATTACCTCTGAGAACATCTCTAGGCAGTAAGGCTTGTGGGCAATTATACCCTATCAGCAAACCTATGTCACAACTGAGCGCAGGAGCCATTTCGTTTGCCAGATGTTCTAGATGAGGCCAGTTCCTCGCAGTTTCACAAGTGGGTATGTGAGATCTATTTGCAGGGATATAGTCTCTAGTATAGGTCGTTGGAAGTTGGATTCTCACTTCGGACTTAATGCCTCTTATTTGTAATCCAGTCAGTTTGGAACTGGACACAACCTTCGTCTTAGAAGTTATCGTAGAAATCTTAAGTTTAACTGGTTCCATTTTAAGATTAAGTGTCTCAGCTGTATCTCTTAAGATGAAGGTGGTGTCGCTTTGGGTGTCAAGCAAGGCATACACCAGCATCTCCTTTCTTGGTTCAGCTATAGTCGAAACGTACACTGGAACGATGGATGAAGTATAGGTGCCATTCTGTTCTTGAACCACTCTGTTTGAAGTCACAGGCGTTGACTCTTGTATCCTCTGTGATTCAGCGGTTCTGCCTGCAGAGTCTTCATTAGCCCTCGACTGATCTTGACTGAATCTAACTCCTTGACCTGGGCCTTTATTCACCCGATCCTGATGCAAGCACGTTGGATGATGCTTTTCGCATTTTTCACACACACTCCTAGAGGTGCATCCCTTAGAATTATGACCAGCCTTAAGACAGCCAAAACACAATTTCTCAGACTGTACAAATTTTAATCTTTCTTCGACTGGTCTTTCCATAATCTTTCTGCACTTATGGAGAGTGTGGCCATGTCTCTTACAAAAGACGCACATAAAGCTAGTCCTTTCAGTGGAACTAGTAGTGAATGTCTTAGCGCTTGAGTTGCGATTCCGTTGGAGCTTAGAGTGATCTTGCTCTGGTTGCTTGAATCTCTCTTGCTCTGCTGGCTTTATTGCTTGCAGGGAGGTAATAGGATTGCACGCGATTCTAGCTTCCTTGTTGAGAAATTCAACAAAATATTTGAAATCCGGGAATCTTTTGTGTTCATCTTGGAACTTAGTTGCTGTTCTATTCCAACGTGAGCTCAACCACTCTGGCAACTTAGTTGATATCCTTTGATTTTCGACACAGTCATTCAGGACTTGTAAACCTTGAACATAAGGCATGGCTGATTCAACACTGCTCAGGAAATCTACAAATTCACGGAGGTCGTTGCTATCTTTGGTAGCAATCTTGTGCCATGACTGTATTTTGTCACGGTACGACTTGCCCACTATAAACGGATTGCCAAACCTGTCCTCAAGTATGTTCCAGGCAGCCACGTAAGCTGCCTCTGTTCCAACAAGAAAGTGACCTTCAATAGCTTTCTTGGCCAAACCACTTACATACTTGCGTAGAAAGAAAAGCTTTTCATTTGCTGGCAAGTTCTTACGATCAATTAAGGTCTGAAAGGACAGTTTCCAATCATTATACTTGAGAGGGTCTCCTGAGAAAACAGCAGGTTCTGGAATTGGAATCCTGTTAGCTGTAATAGCTTCAGCGAGTGCCTTTACTAAGTCATTAGATGTTTCATTAGAAGCAGCCAATGCATCTGTCTGAAATACGCGAGCCTGAGTGACTGGAAACCCTTGAGGAGAATAAGAGAGTTGATTTGGATTAGAGAAATTTGGTTGAGACAGAGAAATAGGCATGTTCGACTGAGAAAAAGGGCCTTCTTGTTTTTGTGGAAGAGGAGATGCAGAACACATTTTTTCTTCATCATCTTCGATGCTTTCAGCATAAACTTGTAGCCTTGCTTGCGCTGCATTGTGTCTTTTGAGTTCTTCCAATCGTTCTACTTCCTTTTTCTTCTCTTCCAATTTTATTTTCCTTACATTACTCTCTGAGATGAATTGGGCCCTTTTCCTTGCATTCTCTGCTTCTATTTCCCTATCTTGAGCTTCTCTCTCGGCCATCAATTTCCTATCCTCTGCCTCGAGTTTCCTGATTTCCTCTTCATATTGATGCTGCGTCTTCATTATTTTAATCACCTCTTGTGTAGCTGCTACTTCAGCTGCAGCTTCTTGTCTTTTCTGCAAGGAATCATGGGAAGACTGGCTGGATCTCTTGGAGACAGACTTTGACTTGCTGGATGTTGCTGAGATGAAGCTGGACACGGTGGCTTCAAACACTGAAACCGAATCGGGCCAGGGTGTGTTGTCAGAGTCTCCATTGAGAAACCGTTGAGCCTTTTTATTTGCAGTGCTGGTAATGGCAATACAAGTGTCATTTTTTCTTCGAATTTCTGGCTCAGGGCTTGTGAGGCTTCTTATGTCACCATAAATAAGGTCTAACTCAGACTGAATGGCATTAATGGTGCTCACAACTTCAGAAATCAAGTCTGTGTCATCATTGTTCTTCATGGCCCTTTTTAAACCATTGATATGATATTTCCATCTTTTATACTTCTGCTCAAAACTTCTTTGCAGGTTGATCAGTTTAGCATCTTGCAATGCTTTACCCCTTTCGGTGAGCGTGCGTACACGCTGGCTTCTTCTGACATCTGGAGACTGTGCATTAACTGCGCCCAACTGAGATTGTTGTACTTGTGCAGCCACTTCAACATGCTCAGCTATGTCAGTCTGCTGTGGTTTGAGAGCCTGTTGTGCATCATCACCCTCTTGTGCTGTAGGATCTTCACAGGTGGCTTCTTTAGTAGACAGCACTGTATTTTCACTTTTCTCTGACATGTTAATTCTGCATTGTACTGTAATGTAAGATCAATGTGAGGGACATTCTAAAGCTTTAGCGTAACTGGATACCTCAGCTATGCTTGTGATTAAATACTACTAATTCTAAACTATAAACTGTGCAATGGCATGAATACACTTGTTAAATGTAAATATTCAAAAATAGAAAGTGTACAAAAGCAAACAGAAAATTTCAACTTCAGTCTATCTCAAAAAGATGTAAGCACATTTGTTTGTCCGTTTGATTCTTTATAGTTTCTCGTCCGTTTTAATAAGGGAAGCAATTAGGGAATGTCCACTTTTATCTTAGAGTGAGAATGATGGAAACACGAGCATGACTGATGCTTCAACAACAGTTCACCAGAACTTGCTCTGCTTCCAAGACACTGACTTAAAAGTGCTTGCTTCGTTCAGCTTTACTTGCCCACTGCTGCTTCAGTCATTCAATGGCGGTCGTTTTAAATGCCGTACTTCCTTTATCCAACGTCTGTTGCCGCTCGCTCGCCGACGTCCATCCACTTGGCCTTCACCGATGCAGTGTAGTGTTCTACTGTGCCTCCCTTAGTCACAACACGAAGGCTTGAGTTCTTTTTACAGATGTTTAATTGACAAAGGATCTTGGCATCAACCAACACCGTAGAACTAAATAAACGAGACGAATATAACAAACATTAGTCACACATACAATTACGTATGCCTGCGCTATTAAATGAAAAAACAAAAACAATGCATCCACATACCACTTTGCCTGCTTGCAAACTAAGAGAGGTTGTATAGGCTTGAAATTCCTTTAATAGACGACCTTAATCTTATAGAAACACTTTAAACTTTCTAGCAATAACATCGCTTCACCTTCTTAATGCGGACCACAAAACCAGGAAGTGATACACGAAAGGTAAGACGGGAATAAAAATAAACCACAATGAAGACTCTTGAAACCAATCAATATTGTTCAATCCAACAAATAACTCAATATCAAAACCACAATAAACATTAATAAATAACCAAAATATAAAATTATACAAATTAAAGTAATCAAGTTATCCAGCAAAAGGTGAGTGTCTAATACACAAGCGCCATCTAGCGGAACTGGATAGCAACTTCAGATAATAAGAAATAAACTTTGAAACAGCAAACACAGACTTCCAGAAAAAAACAAATCAGAGTTTGCAGTTTGCAGCTTCATTTTTCTTCCATCTGTATCCATACATGGCTCCACATATGCCTGAAGGCACTGTTAAGTATTTTCTCCATTAACCCTCTGGGATTGATAAACGCACTGGAACATCCAAATCACTTAAGAGATTTAAAATAACGCAAAGCTCCATCTAACCACGTTTTCAACATGTTCAGAAAGTATAGACTTCAAACTCTATACTTCTAGAAAATGGTGTTGATAGTCCAAGTAAAATAAGTAAGTAATAAGTAAGTAAGCAACATAGGCTCATCTGGTGCTTGCAATATTTTCATAATTTTTTGCTGCAGGAGAAAATGGTAAGAAAAAACAGGTAAAAACTGCAGAGAGCGCTCTACGTGCTGAACACAAGCACAGAACACATCAACAAAACACAAATGATTTCATGGATTTTATGTTTCTTGTGTGCTTTTGAGGTTCAGTTTCTTAACACAGCTTGTCAAAAAAAAAAAATAACTATACCGTCACACAGGTGAGGTTGTGCTGAAAAAAATTATACCAAACTATTAAAATGGCTTTTAAGGTGAAATATTAAGGTAAAATCAGTAGTCAAAAACAGCCGATGCAGTCTAGACCCCAGAGGGAGAGGCTACAGTCTTTTCTTTACCTTAACCAAGTGTTGTGAGCACCTAAACACCATGATGGAGTTGAAAGCAGAAGCACGTTTACAGTTTTTATGCTGTATACTCGATAAAATATTGTTTGTCTGGAAAAACTTTTTTATCTGTATTCTCTCAGCTTCAGACACTGAGTGGTTGTCAGTGTCTTAAATATTCAGTATCTCCTGAAAACTAGAAGGTGTAGACATGAAGATTTAGACAAAAATCACCAAACTGTCTCACAAACTGGGTTCAGCTTATTTTTATTCTGTCTTTGAGTCAAACTTTCATTACACTGAATTCAAACCATCATTTTATAGAATCTCTATCGATAAAACCATCTAGTTACCAGTTCATACGTGTGCTCACATCATATAAAGATGGTCATCTTATGTATATTTGGAAACATGTTCTATTCAGTAAGACCATTACTGAGTCCTTTACTCAATTAAAGCTTTCTGTTAAAGTTGTTGCTTTTGGCCATTTTAGGAAAAATGGAGGACTGTGACTCTTTGTCTCTTCTGAGGACTTGAATTCATTATATAATTCAGCGCTGGCACTGTACCAACACTTTCTGTTGTTACACTGGTTGTTACACTGGTAGGATTAGGCTGCGTGAAATTCAAACTGCAATCTTGGCAGCCTCGTTGAAAAAGATAGATCTTGTTAAATGAAGAAAATAAAACATTTGCAGTGGCATTCACTCACTACTGAACAGACGCACAGTTACAGCAGTGCAGATTGAGAGCAGGAGGAGCCTGACTATCAGTAATGGAGGCTGCAGTAGCTGTCCTCGAACTCTGATGCACTCCTTCACTAGTTACACAACCCTGCAATGAAAAACAGACAAGTATAGAACAAATTATGGTTTCCATGTCTATGTGTTGTGCATGAAGGTCAAAAATTTGTTCCTGTGCTGCCAAACAAATAAACTGCCCACTGGGGTTAATCACTATATGTGCTGTGTATTTCAAATGATTATAAATACTGTTTTATTTTCTCGCCTTTTCCAAATAAACAGCAGAAACCATGATTTTCCTCTGCATGAGGATCTGTAGAAACTGGTGCTTCAGTGAAGGACACTGCCTGAAAAATGGTGCTCGCAGAACTGCAAAGATTAAACTTTGCCACAGAACATGACAAGAAGCCTGATGGATACTGCCAGCACACATAATCAAAATAGATTAGTTTGAATCAGCTCAAGAGGTAATTCAGTATAGTAGAAACCTTCTCAAAGGCTTAAACTATGATAAATGAACATTTTCCACAGCACTGATGGATTTATCATGCATCAGTTATTGTTTTACCAGCTGCCTGCAAAACAGTTTTACACTCAGTGCATTATATTGGTTACATAAAGTAAAAAGGGCTGGAGGGATTGCTCTGCATTAAGACGGGGGTACTCCACAAGTTAGAGCCTACATGAAAAAAAACAAAAACAAAAAACGTTCAAAATGCCTCAGCAAACAGAAGCTTCCTACATAATTTAAAACACCTGTTTGCTAAAAGCATCCTAGGTTGGTTTTACAAGGAGAAGATAATGTCAACAATGGTTGGAGCTCGAATTCAGTCGTTTAGAGTAAAAACATCCATCCATTTTCTGAACCGCTTAGTTGCCGTAGGGGTCACGGGTGTGCTGGAGCCTATTCCAGCTATCATTGGGTGAGAGGCAGGGTACACCCTGGACAAATCGCCAGTCTATTGCGGGGCCACATATAGACAAGCAACCATGCACACTCTCACTCACACCTACGACCAATTTAAAGTCTCCAGTTACCCTGACTTTGGGAGGAAGGTGGAGTGTCCAGAGAGAACCCACGCAAACACGGGGAGAACATGCAAACTCCACACAGAAAGACCCTGGTCTTCCTGATTAGGAAGTTAGAAAGCCATTTTTGTTTTTGTTAGTGCAGGCAAAATAAAAATCTGTGCTCGTAGAGTTTGAGAAATTCTGCATTTCTTAAGCACAGCAGCACCTCATTAAAGTCCAAATGACTCCACAATATTGACTCATTTGTTACTGCATCGTTTGTGCACATTTATACAAGCCAAACAAACATCTGTGCTTCATTAGTTCTCAACTTATCACAATTTATGTGTCTGATGTGAAATGCTAATAACCTGAGAATTAATGAAGCAAAAGATGTGCAGACGAATGAGAAAACATTTGGGTGGTAATGGGTGCTGGCGTAATGGGCTCATGATTCCAATTCAAATATTTTCTCAAAATTGATATGAGCGCAAATTTTTCTTTTCTGTGCACACACAAATTGAAAATGTTCATTTCAGGTTAATCACTGACTAAACCGGAGCAATGTTTGCACAAGGTTCTGTAGTATTCCCTACAGATGTCAGTCATTCAGTACACAGCTGTCTGTTTAATTAGATGCCCAACCTGAGAGGTTACTGGGGAATGGGCAGGAATTGTTACAGTGTATGTAATAAGCTGTACAACTGTGTTAATGCATAGCCCAGCAGCATTAATTAGTAACCACTTAGCTGAGCTTGTAGCAGTTACTTTGCCATGTAGAAACATGTGGAAATGTTCACTTGTGGTATTTCATGTCATAATTTTACCCCATTACCAAAATTAGCTAAGTAAACAACTTTCTGCTATCCTTGGTGAAGACTAGTAATACTAGTAGTACTACAAGCACTGCCAATAGCATTGAGCTAAGAGTGTTGTCTAAAGCATGAGGAACATTTGTATAGACACATTTAAAGACATGATGTTAAGGTCATAGACAGAGAGCTTATATCAGAGTTGGTTAGGCAGTGCCATCTCTCTCTGTGTATTTGTGTACCTGTGTGTGGTAGCGAAGCATTTGCTTTATACCAGTCCCAGTTAGTAGAAAGCTCAAGGTACGATAGTTATGTTTGTGATCACTAATAAAACTACTTATAATTCTGTACTGCTGCTGAATTCATACAGGAGGATGTTCATCTTTTACTCATTTGTAACTACTAGGATTGAATTTGTGTGTGAACAGTGACTGTTGCCACTGTTTTACAGTTTATTTCCAATAAACATTACAAAGGCTAGCTCCTATCTTTGACCTTTTTGGTTCACGTGTTTACCCGTGCACTCACACACAGTGAAGACAGGAGAGGTTTATTTAGACAGGAGAAGTTACTGCACCAAATCCCCAAAAATGTGATTCTCAGAATGCGTCTTACAAAAACTACTTTGGAATTTTTGAGGTATGAGAATCTAATGCAGACCATCTGCAGGAAATTACACAGGATTATGGGAGAAAGATGGATTACTGACACCTGATCCTGTGTGCTTACAGAGCAAAACATTAAAACTCAGTCTGGGCCTTGATTTCTGTCATAATGTATTTTGCTCCTTGGTGTTTCTCTATTAACAGACTCAGCAAGTCCATCATTTAGTCCTTATTGACTACCTGTAGCTCTCAGCTCTAAGACCAGAATAAGTTCCTGCTCAAGGGAACATCTATATGGTTTCACTTTTTGTAAAACAGCTGGTCACTTCATGGAGACTTGAATTTGCAACATTTATTCTATTTGTAGCAAGTTTCTGTGTTCTGTTTGTGTTTTGTCTTTTGCCAAGTTACAGTCCACTGAGCTTTCAGGGCCACAGCAGGAATGAGACTCATCAGGCTTTAGATACTCTGTTAGTGCGTATTGTCATCTCGGTCCATCCATCCACCCATTATCCTGACCGCTTGTTCTCAACGTAAGACTAGAGGTACACTTACTGTAGATCGATGTATGTCATCTGTGCCATTGTTCACCTACTTCCATAGTTTGTTTCTGCCTGGAGGGTTTAAAAGGGTCAACTACACGGGGACAGACAAGGACCCAATCCTCCCTGGCTGAAAGGGATGTCTCTCTTCGTGCACTTTCACTCTTGGCAAAATATAGAAGCAGAAGAAGAGAAAAACTCATGAGAATAAAGACGTGAAGTCATCTGACGCAGAAATGACAACAACGTTAAATAAACCACTTCCCACCGGATTGACGCACATATCATCCAGTGTGCATGGCACATAAAAAAAAATGTGCAGTGGGAGTGCTGGAGCTAATCCCAGCTCTCTTTGGGCAAGAGGAAGGCTACACCCTGGACAAGTCAGCTCTATCACAGGGCTGACACATTCACACCAACCATTCGTGCTTACCACCATAACCTCACCTCAATGCATGTTATTGGACAGCAGGAGGAAGCCAGGGTACAGAAACAAAACAGAAAAATCAAACCTAAGTCCCTCTTGCTGTGAGACCACAGTGCTAACCACTACACCACTGTGCCACCCTGTCATTTTATTAGCGGAATTGGATGTTTTATTCTAAATCTGAATATGAACACTTCATATGAAAAGATCTGTCATTCGTGCTGAGTTCAGAGTTTAAATCGAATGTGGCATGATGAGAGACTAGCAAATTTCTGTTGACATGCTCTGATTCGTTTTAAATAGGCAGTAATTTAGCTAACGAGGCAAAATCAGAAATGCAGCTAAATAAACGTTTCCTCTCTGAAAGACAAAGACAACAAAGTGTGTGATTGCACCATAAAATGTCTCCATCCAGGAGTCCATGAAAAAAAGTTTGCAGACTTTAGCTCTACCACACACTGAAGAATTTATTTCATACTGAGTATGAGTTTCTATATAAATTGGTGACTTAGGAGTAAAGCAGTGATTTGGATTGTAAAGAGGCTCTGATCTAGTGTTACAGTAAGTGTTCCTCCTCTAATGACTGTTTACGGGAGGCTGACTGTGTGAATGAATGCTAATGACTTTCTGGGAAAAGCTTTTTGAAGGAGCTGTTGCGTCCTCCAAGAACAAGAAGGCTTTCTCACTAGAGCCCAGCTTGGCTTTTCTCACATGCCCACACACAAACACACACTATGTGTAGAGTATATACATATTCATGACTCACTCACCCATATACGTTTGGTCTTACTCATATAAACACAAGATGCACACATGTACATTTAAATAAACCCTTGAGTGTCCCTTCAGCACACACACACACAGATGCTCAGTATCCAGTTTGGCATGCCCCATTTGCTGTCTCATTTACCCACTGAACCATATCTCTTTGTGTATTGTGCAGTTTTTTTCCCCCACACACTCTAATTACCATGGGTTGCCTCTGAGAGTTGTTTGCCTCTACATCACCACAGCATGCTCTTTGGCTAATTACAGCTCCATCATGGCACAGCAATATAAATGAGGAGAGACGCAGGTCAAGACTTTGTTGTTACAAATATCTCAAAATCTAATTTGCACATTGCTTTGGTTGCAGGGTGAAAATATTTGATAGCCAGATATTAAAGCTCTTAGTAGAGTGAAAATACACTCACTCTGTTTGCTGCTTGATGTGAATGCTTTATTTAATTTAATGGATTTTTTTTAAGTTTCATAAGCTGAAGCAATGGGAAAAACATGAAAGTCTTCAGTGGACTCACCTTCAAAGCAGTGAAGCTGGAGTTACAAAATAACAGCATGATTTTTATAGATAAAATTTACTGCAATGGAGTCTAGTCTTTTCATGGTGTCAGTTCAACATAATGTTGAATTTGAATATAACATATGGTAAGATTAAGTGTGCTGAGTTTCACCATATATTAAAAATCAGTTATCGTGACCAGATCTGGATTAAACTTTTATATTGCACATTTTTATCTTACAATCAAGTAAACATTAGAAGAAAAAAAACTCTTACCACAATGCCTAAAATCTGATAATATCAACAGGGTAGATGCTGTTTGAAATATGACATAGTTATAAGTTGGGTAGTAAAGAGTTTGTATACAATTTATTTTGTTAACTTTACACATGGATAAAGAACTGGTCTCTGTAAAAACTTTTCCAGTTAAACATTAAATCAACCTTTTTACTGGTTCTTTGAAAAGCTTTAGAGGGATGAACTTGTGGAAGTGAAGCATTTTACCAAGAAACACAGAGCCAGATTCATAGGGTAAGATAACACTGTTTACTCCAGGAGGGAAATTCTAGTTTTAAAATGTCTGGGTTTTTGCTGGGTCACTCAAGAACAGAGACTTGGGCGTATGTATTTAGGATCATCATCATGCTGAAAAATGAATGCAGATTTTTAAGGACTTCTCTGCACTGCACTGATACTTTATTAAGTACTGTATTAACATCTGCAGGGAAAATTCAGGGTACCAGGAGAGAACTGGTTCTGCAACTGGTTGCAGTGTCGTAGCAGCCAGAGCTGATTGTCGCTACTCGACCCAGTGGCTCTATTTCCAACATTCCTGCTACGGAGGGTCTCAAAAGCAGACCCACTAGGTCTATTTATTTTTTGGGTGTTACGTCTTGGATCAGGTTGCGCTTTCTTCCTTTTGTTCTACTCTGTAGTGTTTCAGGTAGACTCCAGTCCAGTTGCAGACACATTTCAAGGATGATTAAAGCAAACAGGATCTACTTGGCCTGAATTTGCAGTGTCACAGATCTTTGACCCCAACATTCGTTCTGCTGAGTTTCACCTTCCCCAAATCTCCTCCCTTTTCCTGTACACCTCCTTAAATGCAATGAATTTCATCATTTATCTCTGCGCTTCGATCTGATTTACTCCTTGCTCTCCTTTCTCTTTTTTCTTTCCTTATATATCTTCATGTCTTTCTTCTAAAATCTTCACTTGCATTCTTTCATTTCACCTGTCCTCACTTTCGTTTTCCCACTCCCTTGTTTCCTAACCCTTTTTCTGTTTTTCCACTTTGTGTCTTCATCTTTCCTCTTGTGGATAAATTTTAATTTCTCTCTCACGCTCTTATATTCCCTATGCTTATCTCTTTCCATTTCCTTCCTTTGCCACAATATTTATTTTCTGACTTCCTTCTTCCTTCACTTGTCATTTATGAATTCCATCTCTTCCTCTATCGGTCTTGAAGTTCCTGACTGTTTAACCCTTTTTTGCTTTATCTCTTTCTTTTTCTCCTCCACATTTTCTTGTCCCCTTCTTTCCTCTATCCTACAATGCTTCCTGTCTGTATTTTTTCTTCCTCCTCCTCCTCCTCCTCATCCTTTCTCTGCCGCTTTTCCATCCTTTGCTTTTTTCCTTTCATCTTCTTGTTGATTCATCTGACGCTTCTCTCTTCCTTCTCCCTTCTGTACATGCTGACATCTCTTCCTCTCTCCATTGGAATTCATCAGCATCGATGTGCTCCAAAAGGTGACCGGCTGTTTCTCCTTTCCCGGCTGCCAATTGGACGTTGTCTTGGAAACGACCATTGCAGAGGGCTTGTTGATGTTTGTCAGTGACGGTGCAGCACAGTTTTAAATTTCCACCTAATCATACTTTCTGCAGCCCGTTAGTGCTTGTGTGTTCATGTCTGTGTGGGTGGCAGTAGCTAAAGGCAGGATGAGCTCATACACACACACTTAAGCTTCTCCACTTCAAGGAGCAGCTCAGCTGGAGTGTGTGTGTGTGTATGTATGATCATGTCCTTTGCTGCCAGTGAAGTTCTAGGGGAAGAAGGGGGTGACAATAAGAGAAAAAACTAGAATTGGTAGAAAATGTTAACCTGTGTAAGGACGCATTGTAAAACAATAAAAGGGACATGACGGCTCTACAGCTGAATTAAAAACAACATAAACAAGAACACCCACAATCCTCAGTGAGAAGTACAAATTAAAAACTACTTACATTTGTGCAAATTTTTTGTGTATTTGGAGAATATGTTGCCGTATCAACGATCAAGTGGAAACATAAAGAGTAAAGAGAAAAAATCATGAATGATAAGACCAAGACCAGACAGATTTTTAAGAATAGTGCAGGAGGCCTAGAGGTAAAAGAGTCACGCAGGTCTACACTGAAATTAATGTGAAATATATACAGTATAAAAATGATATATATAAAATTTAGAATTTTTTAAATGTATTGTCACACAGGAAGGGATGTTTAGTCAGTACAGCAGAAGCAGAACGGGAATAATTAGGCCTTAAAGTGGTAATTCTTTAGATCCTCATTTCACATAACCACTGAGAGCAGGTGTAAGAGACCACCAGGGTGAGGATAACCTGTGTAACTATGCTTCTCTCATGATAATGGCTATGTACCCAGATATCTACACATCGGTGTTACTGTTAAATGTGGATTGTAGACCTTGAGATTGTAGACCTAAACATTGGATAGTAGGGGAATGAAAGTCAGCAGGAGCAAGACGGAGAACATGTGCGTTACTGAGTAGCGAATGATACAGCTGCAAGGAGCAGCGGTGGTAAAGTGGGATGAGTTAAAATATTTAGAGTCAACAGCTCAAAATAAAAGTGATTGTGGTAGTGAAGACAAGAAGAGAGAGCAGGCAGGGTGGAGTGGGTGGAGTAGAACGTCAGCAGTGATCTGTTATAAAAGGGTATCTGTGAGAGTGAAAGACAAGGTTTACATTTTACATTACTATTTTGGGAAGAAGGTTATGAGCAGACTAGAGGAGGGTGCAGCAATTGATTAAAAATATATCAACATTTGTGTACCAGCAGACTTTTAAAATCACCCCTCTTGACTTCTTGAAGTTTGTTTAAAGAATGAATAACTAGTTGTTTTCTTTACACTGTGATCAGGATTTAATATACAGTATTTCCATTTCCAGATTATAAGTATTATAAGTCTTCCAGTGGCAGATCTAAAAAATCTTACTTACCTGCTGTTCAATTTGTGGTTGGAAGGTAACATGGCGCCTATACGTTTCTAGCATTGGTTTGGTCAATGGTTTGTGCACATCATAAAATCATAAAAAAGGCCACAAATGCCAGATGACATCCCACATAAATCCGATGGTGCAGCGCTTGATTTAAGTGCCTCACTTACCATTTACGAGGTCGTTGTTTCTGTTTTCTTCACCGTGCAATCATTGGATGACATTCTCAAAGAAGAGACTTTCTTTTCAGCCAGTAAGGATTAGGCCCTTGTTTACCACTGTGTGGTTGACAAACTACACATTGAAGTATGTGAACAATGGCTTAGATGACGGTTTCTGTCAAAGATAGATCTGCCGCATATGTACTTTTGTAAAGTTACAGGCCAGCAACAGACATTGGGTGATGTTTTTATCTGTCCACGACACTTCATGCATGATCTTTTTTTTACTACATTTTAACATAACCTGGTCTAGAAGAGGAAGAAGAGAGAAACGTCAGATGATCTGCAACCATTATACTTTCTCTCACAACTGCTGTTAGTGGGGAGGAAGTGAGGGTTAGATGCCTTATTAGCTAGTTGTGTTAAGTGCCAGATTGCTCTGTGAAGGGGCTAAATTTAGGTCATACAAAGAAAAAAAAACACATTTTAAACTATGCCTTAGTGAACCTTTTCAACTCTGCCTTCACTCCACCTCCTCCTGCCCTCCTCATGTTTTTGTGTCTGTGGGGAATCAAAGAGTGATTAGAGGGAGTCAGTGTTTCATGTCTTGTCTGGTCTCAGCAGTGCAAACGCCATCATCACCATCATAGGGGTTATTATGAGCAGAAGCAGTGTAGCATGATACTGCTGTGGTTTAATTGGCTGCTCTGCTACACAAGGTTAGCCTTATTTGCAGGCCTTATTATCTTGCTGAGACTGTGCGAGTATGTTTGTGTGTGTAAGTGTGAATGTGTTTTGTCACAGAGCTGTAACAAGGTTAGCTGTTACTGAGGTTGCCAGAACAAAGACTGGCCTTCGGCTTGTTGGTGACTAACAAGCTAATGGACTAAGTGACTGCAGACTCACATGATGATTCAAGAAACATGCCAGAAAGGGGGAACTGCTAATCTAAGTGACCATTTACAAAACAGTTAAAAGCTTCGTCTTCACTTTTTAAATTATGGTGTTTGCCTCTGTGTATATGGGGAAGGATCAAGAAGACCGTTGACCGTGGGGTTGAGCTAAATTAGGATTGATAATCAGCTACAGACAAACCTCACTAAAACCGCCAGGTTTGATTTGTGTCGGTTGGTTTAACAGCAGATTTCTTTAGCCTCATTCATTGTGTGATGGTCCCAGATGCTTCTGATAGAAAGGTTTGGAGAAACAGGTGTGTACTGCTCCTTAATGGGTAAAGAAAACTAATTGCATACATGCCAAATTTATCGATTTTAAAACTTATGTTAGGTTTAATGAGCTTCATGTACTGATGCACCACACACCATGATCCAATCTGTGGGAGTCTTAGTTCTGCACCTCTGCAGTGGCTGAAGTTTGGTTAAAAAAATAGTTCCACAGGTCCAATCGCTCTGTGTTCTCCTCAGTCAATGTCCAGAAAAATGGACATAAAGACTTAAAGACATAACATAAAGACTGAGTGCACTGTAAGGCAGATAGCCTTATATAGCCATATATAGCCCTGTATGTTCATAAGAAGGTCAAATTCCTCTTCTCCCCTCTGATTGACGACCTCTGATTCTAGGACATGCAGATTTGCCCTCTACAAAGATCAGACCCTACCTCTCTGAATATATAACTCAATTCTTTATGCAGGCGTGGCCATATCTTGTCTCAATTACCGCAAGGCCCTGCTGACAGGGCTGCCAGCATGCACAATTAAACTCCTCCACATGATCCAAAATGCTGCAGCATGTCTTATTTTTAATCAGCCAAGAAAGATACATGTCACACCACTCGTCATATCTTTTCACTGGCTTCCTGTAGCTGCCCGCAGAACAACTGCACTGCTCAAAAAAAACCCCCACTAGAGGTAGCAAGAGGTGTCTGCAACCCACAGAAGTTGCTCAGGTAGTGCAGCTCATCCAGCATGGCACATCAGTGTGCACTGTGACACGAAGGTTTGCTTTGTCTCCTAGCACAGTGGGATAGGAGGAACACTGCCAGTGTCCAGCAGGTCACTAATGTGCATGTTTCTGTTCAAACTGTCAGAAACAGACTCCATGAGAGTGGATGAGGGCCCGATGTCCACAAGTGGGGCCTGTGCTCACAGCCCAACACCGTACAGGACAACTGGAATTTGTCAGGAAACACCAGGATTGGCAGATTTACCATTGGCTCCCTGTGCAAATGTGACAGACGTGACAGAGTCTGATGACACCGCTGGAGAACTTTCTGCTGCCTGCAACATTCTTCAGCGTGACCAGTTTGGCGGTGGGTCAGTGATGGTCTGGGGAGGCAGGGCTGCACAGACCTTTATGTGCTAGCCAGAGGTGCCCTGACTGCCATAAGATACAGGGATGACATCCTCAGACCCATTGTAAGACCATATGCTGGTGCAGTGGGCCCTAGGTTCCTTCTGATGCATGACAATACTAGGCCTCATGTGGTTGGAGTGTGTCAGCAGTTCCTGCATGATGAAGGCATCGATGCTATGGACTGGCCTGCCGGTTCCCCAGACCTGAATCCAATCGAGCACCTCTAGGACATCATGTCTCGTTCCATCCACCAACAATTGACTGATGCCCTGATCCAGGTCTCGGAGGAGATCCCTCATGAGAACATCTGTCGTCTCATCAGGAGCATGCCCAGATGTTGTAGGAAGTGCATACAGGCACGTGGAGGTCACACACACTACTGAGCCTCATTTTTAAATTGTCTTGAGGAATTTCCACAGACGTTGGATCAGCCTGTGATCTGACTTTTCCACTTTTGATTTGAGTATGATTCTGAATCCAGACCTGAGATCTAAATCATTATGGGATAATGATCCATTGATCATTCTTATGTTATTTTGTTTTCAAAGCATTCCACTATGTAAGATTTTCAAATGGAAGATTTCATTCATCGAGATCTAGGATGCGTTATTGAAATGTTCCCTTTTTTTTGTGAGCAGTTTACTTTGTTGCACTTGCATCTCATGAAATGGACCCACTTCCTCTGATAGTGTTTTACTTTAATGTTTTCTCCTACACTTAGATTTTTGCTTGCCTTGTAGCTCAATTGTAAGTCTCTTTGGAAATAAGCGTTTGCAAATGACAGAAAGCGTCAGGGGAGAGGAGAACAAAATTTAAGAGACTTTATTATAAAGAAAGGGTGCAGGAGCAGGAGAGGTGCCTGACACCGGGATGTCCCTTGGAGGCGGGACTTCTCAGCTAGGTAGATACTGTGAGACAGAGAGAAACGAGGGTGAGTATGAGGACCGGTGGATTTCAATGTAATGCTGTTGAATATCTCCCTCCCCCGCCAGATAGTACTACAAGCTACCTTCGTTGCAACTATCCAGCATAACTACCTGATTGATTTCCCGATGACAACTCTCTGCCTGCGTTGAACCTTGTCTCCAACCTTGACCCAATACTGTGAGTTATCCTCTGTCTGTACTGTCTTTCCTGACCCTCTGGAAACTCACAGTACCTGACTCTGTTCCTGTCTGAATATATCCTGTCAATTACTCTGGACTACTCTTGTGGCTCTGGTTAACCCTGTGCTCTCTGCTAACCAAGGAATGATGTTGGACTGGCTTTTGGGACTGTTAATCTTTGTGGATTATGGAAGACTTATTTGGTTGGTTGTGGTGAAGAACACATCAATCATAACCTGCACTGTTGCTACAGAAACAGGCTGGTGAGATGACAATCAGAGCCACACTGCAGCAGTCTAAGAAATGCATAGTATGCAAGTATAGTATACCACAAACAAACAGGAGCTGCACCTTGTGATGTCATTTGGTATTACAGTAGAAATATCACATGCATTTTAACTGTACACTTATTAAAGGTGTTCTACAGGATTGTTCAACATGGCTGTAACTTCTAGGAAGACTGGGGTTAGTAAGGACATTTTAGAGTTTAGGGAGAATGGTGGACTGACTGACTTCATGTTGTGTTTCCATTCAGAAGTGATTATGGTAATAAGACCATCATAGGATTTGGAATATGAAGAGAGGATACAGTGGCTTGGAGCTGAGCTGTATTGCTGCTGGCTTCAGAGAGGATTTACGGGTCTGTGCGCTTTCAGGATGTAGAAAGGAGGTGTGTGTGCGTGTGTGTGTGTGGACTGTCTCTTAGCTTTCACTCCATCTTACCACCACTTTCCTCTTATTGTGATATCTCTTTCAGTGGCTTCCATTTCCCCCTATGATTCTGCCATTTTCTTCCATTCACTCTCCACTTGTGATGACTCGTTTCTTTCCATCTCTTCTCATCATGCTGCCTCATTAGCCTTCATCTTGCAAAGCCCCCTTCCTCCCAGAACTGTTTTTCTTTCACCTCCTCACTTCAACATCCCCCCTCCTTCCTCACTTTCTGTTTCACCATCATTCCTCTGGCTGTGCCATTCCCCTCTGCTTACATCTGTCCAGTGGATGCCAAGATAAAGGCATGAGTGGAGAGCAGAGGCTTCATGGGAGAAGACCAGAACCAGATGAGAGGAGGAGAGGGACAGTTTGAAGGGTTTTGCCCACCGTTGCCAGATGC
This sequence comes from Helostoma temminkii, assembly GCA_900302695.1. Taxonomy (NCBI): domain Eukaryota; kingdom Metazoa; phylum Chordata; class Actinopteri; order Anabantiformes; family Helostomatidae; genus Helostoma; species Helostoma temminkii. Next base: position 20,658 of record OMLM01012165.1, read on the forward strand.
CAAATACATTTCAGATGCTCATTACGCACAACTGGGCAGTTCTTTCCTCTCTGTATCTTTCTCTCTCACACACACAAAGATGTACAAACATCTGTGTTATTGCTCACAGTCCCCCCACACCTGCTCTCACTCTTGGCTCTGCTTGTAGGCAGATCATTATGCCTGAATGCAGTGGTGGAAACTGCAATGCCAAATGAAAACTGAATTTAGAGTTCCAAATATCCAAATCCATGATATTTTCCAAGTTTAAAGGAATTAAACACAGATGAAGAGTTAAGTTATCACCAAATATCCTGAAGGAAATATGAATATTTGTTAATAGTTTAATGGTAAGCTGGCCAGAAGCTATTGAAACATTTCTCTTACAAATGGAAATGTCAGAATTTGACTGATTGTATCCTATGACAGACTTGGGCCACCTCCTTTCACTTCCATGTGAGTGGTATTGTTCTTCTATTCTTAATGCTTAACAGGGAAGTCCATACCTGTCAAATGTAACTGACCAGGTCAGTTGCACACATTTGTACATATGAATAATGACAGCTGTGTAATGAAGAGGGATGTTAAAGGAAAGCCTGGTATCTTCCATGCATTTCTATGTGAAGTTGACATGTTTTGAGGACATCCCATCTAATTTTCGAGTGTTGAAAAATGTGGATAGAGGCAGTTTTGGGGTATTTTGAAACCTTTGTTTGCTTGGATCTAAATCAGTGGAGCAGTTTATAAACCATTTAAACCATCACAAAACAAAAAATCCATTCCAAAGCTCTTCAGTTCTGTGGTCCCACAATGGTGGAATGAGCTACTGGACTCTGCACAGTCAGCAACCTTACTGCCAATATTCAAGAAACTGCTGAAGACGGAACTTTTTTTTCTTTTAGCTTTTTATGCAGTTAAAATGCACTTTGATCCAAAAAAAAAACAAAACAAAAAATGTTTTAAATTTCTGCACTTACATTTCATGAAACAAACACACTTCTTCTGATATGTATGTATATGAATGGATGTTGGGAGGAAACAAGAAAGTAATTGGAGGACGACGTTCTCGTTCTGTGCTGGAGAATCCTGTACACTTGGCAATAGCTCATAACTGTTGCAATGATCAGGTTAATATACCCATCACAACTCTACCAGCACTTACAATAAGACATGCTGTCAACTAGACGTTTAGCAAAAATCTGCTACTTTCAGTTGGACCACATTCTCACTACAGAGAGAACATCAGATGGCATCCAGTAAAGGTTCTCAGTGTGGTTGTGTTGTTTCATTCCCAAACATGATTTCTGCGTTCAGACCGTCTTCAAAGTATTTCTTTGAAACATGCTAACAACTTTATTGCATATTGCATTGCAGTGCATTGAGTTAAATCTGGTGAGGTTTTTCAGATGTATCCATTCTAGAGAGATAAAAACTTTCCTACTGGACCACACAGGTCAAAACAAACGGTGAACTGGTTGTCTTTAGTAGGGGACTGTGCAAAAACAGGACTAAAACAGGTGATTATCAGCTGAAATGTATGGATATTTGCTGTCTCTCACAGCTGACTGACACTACTGTGACAGACACAAACTGTCTAAATTGAACAAACACATGGTGAAAAGTGACTTATTTAGACTCTATGGTGCTTTTGCATGGGTTGTATTAGTCAGTATTAATACCCACCCAGTATTAATACCCAGTATTAACACCCACAATCTCTTTTTCTCATCAGTGGGGACTTTTATCATGCCTCGCTCTCATCCACTCTCCCTACCTTTACTCAGTACGTTAAGTGCCACACATCTCGCCTCCCTCTCCCCACTTGGCTGTTCTGATCCAAACCTGGTACATCTGCTCCCTGAATACATAACCACTGTGAGAAGAGAGCCCGCACAGAAGAAGTCTGTGAAAGTGTGGACTGATGAGGCCAGTGAAAGACTCAGAGACTGTTTCCAGACTACAGACTGGGAGACACTGTGCAGCTTTCATGAAGATGACATCCACAGCCTGACACACTGTATCACAGATTATATTATTTGGACAACAATGTGCCAACCCAGCTTCTCTAACAACAAGCCCTGGGTGACCCCTGAGCTTAAAGCCCTACTGACTAAAAAGAGAAGGGCTTTCATCTCTGGGGACACAGAGGAGCAGAGGAGAGTTTATGTACTCAAGTATAAGATTAGACGGGCCAAGGTCAGCTACAAGAAGAAGCTGAAGGAGCGGCTGGAGAATAACAACCTCGTCGTTCCTCCTCACCCTCTATACTTCGAACTTTACTAACAACACCAGCAGCTGTCATCTCAAGAAGTTCTCTGATGACTCTGCCATTGTTGGCTGTGTGTCAGAGGGGAATGAGCTGGAGTACAGGTCAGTCATCATGGACTCTGTAAACTGGTGTGAGCACAGCCACCTGTGCTTAAACACCAGTAAGACGAAGGAAATGGTGATTGACTTCAGGAGAAGGACACCACACACCAGTGAACATCCAGAGCTTGGATAGTGGACAGTTTTAAGTACCTGAGTGTTCACCTTAACGTTAAACTGGACTGGTCCCACCATGATGATGCCCTGTACAGGAAAGGCCAAAGTCGCCTCCACCTTCTGAGGAGACTGAGGTCCTTTGAAGTATGCATGCCTCTGCTAAAGACTTTTTATGATTCTGTGGTAGCCTCAGCGATCCACTTCACTGTCGTCTGCTGGGTGCCGGCAGCACTGACCGGGACAAGAAGAGACTTAACAAGCTGGTAAGGAGAGCCAGCTCTGTCCTGGGATGCCCGCTAGGCTCTGTGGAGGAGGTGGGTGAGAGGAGGATGCTTGCCAGGCTGACATCCTTTATGGACAATGCCTTTGGGCAGCTTCCTTCAGTGACAGACTAAAACACCCTTGATGTAGAAATGAGCGCTACCGCAGATCATTCATTCCAACTGCAACTGTTATTAATTACTTTCTGTAAATAATTTCTTACTCTCATTTTGTTTGTTGGTCTTTTACTACTGGCTAACTATTTCTGAGTGTTACTTGCACCTTTTACTTTTTCCTGTGAGCTGCTTAACGAGTGAATTTCCCCTCTGTGGGATCAATAAAGTTTGATTTTGATCTAATATTTTAAAATGTGTGCCTGTAAATGTGCTTTCATTCTGTCTCTTTTGTTACTACTACCAGCCTAAGCCTTGGGTTTTCCTCCTGGGGTCGACATATACACTTCCACATACACTCTGCACTTTCCAGACATTCATATGTTCAAACAAGAAGTAAATACAAATCCCCCCTCACCTCTTTAGATTTTGGCACATAATTAATAACAATCTACTTGGCCTGAGTCCACACTACACATGTGCCAGACAATTAAACTAGACGCTCGTTTCATGCAGTGCTGGGATGCACAGTTTATTTAACTGACCCTGTAAAACGATTGCTTGTGTTATTATTTATATATTTTTTTCATGTTGCTAAGCCAAACAAAGAATCAAACAAATAACCTCTTCGTGCTGTGAGAGGTTGTTGTCATGTTTTTTATGTGATGCATGGGAAAAGACTGCAATGCATACATACTTGTTGCATGAAATGACAGAATTGGCCTTAAATTACATAACTAAACGTAACTGTTAACTCTAGAGCTGCAAGAAAACCTGATCATTTCTTCCCAATAAGGAGACATCAGCATAAAGGTGTTTGGGTTTCCTTCTCCTCTTCCATCCTTTCCACTCTTGCTGTTTCTATTTCCTCCCTCTCTCCTTACTTTCCCTCCACCTTCCAATTTATAATCCATTTGTTAACCCCTTTTAACAGCTATCCACAGTCTTCTTTTAATTTGCTCCTTCATGCTAATACATTAAAATGTAAGCCCTTACATGTAGCTCTTTTACAGTCCATCACCCTACCTCCTCCAAGCCCTCAGCTGCATTCAGCTCAGATGAAAAGCACTAAGTAACAGCAGTGAAATGCCTTTCACATAATATATATGGAAAAAATGGCAGCTCCATGTTGTTGATGTTAGAAATATTAGAAACACGTCAAAGTAGAATCAACACCAGTATGAAGGAGCCCATCATACAAAATAAATTTCCACAGAATTGTACACATTCACCAATACAAACCAACTAAATTTTTTTTGTTTTAATCACTTAATATTATGTGGATACTGGATAAAATCTTATAATATATAGTACTGTGGAGAAGATGTTTTCTTATTTGTAGGAACTTGTCACAGTCTCTGCTCTTGCCTGTCTGTCCCTCTTTCCCATATTTGGTCTGCTTCCTGTTTTCCCTCCTGCCAGCTCATTCCCTGTTGATTACCTAAGTTACTCACACCTGTTTTCTCCTTCCCTTTATAAGCAGGTCCGTTTGTCTCCTTCCCTCACCAGTTAGTCTATCCAGCAACCTTTGAGAACACTCTCCCGCTTTATTCCTGAAACTGATCTTCTGATACCAAAGACTGTCTCTGAACTCTGCCTCTTAGTCTTAGTCTGTTACAGACTAATACCCACTGGATTGTTAAAGACACTGGACCCACCCCGACATATGAAAATCGGATCACAAACGCAGACCTAACAGAAAAGTGGTTGACCCGGATAAGTTTGGTTATGTGCTTATTTACTGTGTGCTTTCATATTACGTCACTAACCCACCTTGTGCAAGTCTCCGTTGTTTCTCCAGCTTTTCAGTCACTCATACCTACCACCTGCTCTCAGCTCACAGAGGTGGCCATTACCGGAAGTACACCGCCACTCACCGTCAACCTACGGACCCCACTTCCGGCTGCTCCACATCCATCTTTGTAGCCCAGTCAAACTATCGCTCCAGTCATCTTAGTCACCTACCTGTTCATCCTGCTACTCACCTTCCTCCACCTGCTGACCATCAGAAGACTTACCCGGCTGTTATTCACCATTCTCTCTAGTGAGTACATCTGACAATTCCTGAATATCCTTTATACTTACTGTGGCCTAACTCTGCCTCTCTCCATAGACCGTCACACTCACCTGAGAGATTCCAGAGCTGCTGACCTTCCACCGCTCCTGAGCCTAATCATCTGCACACTTACCTTTTGTAATAAATTATTTTTTACCCTAGCCCATCTCTTCGTGATTCTTGGTACTATGGAGTCGGCACCTAAAGCCACGACAGAACTCAACAAAAGCAGATGGGATTTCCCCTGGGTTTTGGATTATTCCAAACAATAAACTCTGTAAGAAAGTTTAATGATATACATGTTTGTTCAGCAAAGCCATCTTCACCACAAGTATTTATTTGTAGTTGTTTTTAGGCTATAAACACACTGGTGTACATCACAGTTGCATGACGTCAGTGTCACCACCACTAAGCCTCTCACTCTTCTGATTTTCCCCTTAGCATAACCAGATCCAGAAGGGTTCAGTGGCTGTGCCATTATTAGTCACACAACTCTTCTTTTTTTTCTTCAGAGATAACAAAAATATAAGTAACAGGCGCAATGAATTTAATGTTCTTGTTTGTCCTCATGTTACCTGCTGCCTTGTTAAAGGCTTTAAGACGTCATGAGTGAGGTATTTAATGATGAATTGTGTGTTATACAATGGAAATCTCTCGACCTGGGGTTAACCATGAGCCTTATTAAAAAAACTATTGAGTTTGGGACAAGGGAACCAGAAGTGCTTGTTTAAAGGTTTCAAAACTCTTACTACAGCTCTATAAGTAAGCTTTAGACACTTAGGATGACTTTGCAACCTTTATCTTCTTGTTTACAATAATTTAAATTACATCATTTATGCCAAGCTGACTGCTGGCTGTAGCTTTTAATGGATAGCTATGGTATTGGTGGTGTTAGTTTTTTCATCTAACTCTTGACTAGAAGGTTTTGAAGTTTCCATTTCAGCATCAAATTAGTTTCTTTCACACTCCAGCTACATTTTCACTTTTCACTGGGAAGGCTGCTGTTTTTTGTCTAGAAATGCTGATTGAATGAAACCCATACAGTGTGCGGCTGTATACTGTGAGCGTTTGTTACCTGTTGGGGTTTGTGTTTGCTACTACGACCTTCAACGCTGTTTCTTTTTCCTGCATCTTTTCCTCTTTTGACAGTTTTTCATCTTTTAAATGAGAACTTGTTACTAACACAGTTAAACTGTCTTCATATCACGACACTTTGACACACGTTGTTCTGAAGGGCCACAATGAGATGATTAGATTCTGATGAGCGTGATTTGATTGCACTGCTGGGTCCTCCACCTCTCCCTTTTTTTCCTTCTGACTTTCAGTCAACACAATCAAAAGCTGTGTATTTCTCCTGCTGCAACTATCACCATTTCTCAGACACATCTTTGCATAAATTCTGACTTTCCCATTTGCTTGTTAATGTGCAGCACCAGTCTGTGAATAATTGTACTCATTTAGACTTTTCAGAAGCTGAGCTGCCTCTCATCTTTCCTCCACTGGAGTGCCTCTGTCTGTAGAGATTTCATGTTTCGGTGAGGTAAAATATTCTACATGTTAGCGATTGGAAATGTTTTAGCATGTAAATGATCTCTTTCCTGTCTCGCTGTCCCCTTGGTTACACTCATTTGCATTGCTAACTGTGGCTCAATAAATGTGATGAGCATGTCAGTGAGGTTGTCTTTCCAAAGACATTAGACAGCCGCTAATGTGCTGATTGAAAGGAAGATTAAGGTGCTTCAGCCTCCTCCTGTCCTCTGCTGAAGTGTCCCACTCTTCAAATTTGTAACTTTGTCACTTCAGCTCAACTTTGGATAAAGCCTGTTTTGTTTTTTAGTAATATTTGAATCAAATTAGAGCAGCTTTATTACGAAAAAACATGCATTTAAGAAGAACAAGTTTCTAAATCTAAAAAGTGAAGAGCATCTAAGAACAAACGGTTTAAAAAATTAGTGTGAAAATCTGTTTCTATGCTGTTATAAACATTATTAACCTGTTAAATGGTCTTTATCAGTTCGTGTTAAAACAAGGTGATGTCTAGTGACCATAATAATTATGACAAGAGCAAAAGTCAATGTTGATCCATGCCAACAATACCCAGACAGGCAATATGTTTCCAGGTTATTCGTCCTTACGCCACCACTTGTGAACACATTATCAAAGGAACTCTTTACAGGACTTTCTTCAAATTTGGCACGACTGTCAACTTGGTCTCAGTGTTGAACTGATTACATTCTGGTGGACCAAGGTCAGAAGTCTCACTGACTTTTTGTGCATCCAATTGTGGCCCATATTTCTGAATGTGACATGTATAAAATGCTCGGGGGAATTTCTTCAAATTTTGTCCCACTGGACTGAGTGATAAACTATTGTCAAAGGGCAAAGGTTAAGGTCATAGTAACCTCATCTTCATCCAATCTTTATTTACTACTGCCAAGAATTATGCATAAAAGTATGCAGAAGACAACAACAGCTCAGTTGGTAATTTCCTTACATCTGGTACAATCATCTACTATTACCAATATATTAGAATATGAGCCTGGACAACATGCAGATACTCCTCAGGTACCAACTTCACTGGTTGGCGGAGGCATACAACCGCAATAGGGTGATTATAGTTTGGTTTTGTTACAGACTAAAATTCCAGATTTGTGTTTTTTCTTTAATTTGCAGAAGCAAGAGAAATTCTCATTTATGTTTTCTAATCACTTTGTAATTGACCTGTGATTAAACTGACATAAAACATTACCATTATCTATGCTAATTTCCTCCAACTCACCTTGGTTCTTTCAGCAGTTTCAGCAACACCCTCTCTTATGATTTTCTTATTGTCTTGTCTGTTGTCCACACATTTCAGCCATTCAGAGTCTGCTTTGCAGTAGAAGTAAGTAAGTGTTTCATTTATAACTTTCATTTGTGTTGCATCATTTTTTTTTTTTTTGTGCAGAACAGGAAATTGTGTTGCACAGTCTTTAGCTGGAGCTTTTGCCGATACACCACCTCCCCCAGAGGTTGAGTCCTGCATATCCATGAAGGATGCAAAGTTAATACAGTATCCTGGAACTCTGATATTTCCTCTCTGCTTATCGTAAGTAAACCTGTCATTTGCATCTGTGCATGTATTTTACGTTTAGCATTAGCAGCCACTCAGGCCAACTTTGTAGAAAGTTACATTAATTGAATAACAGTGCAAGGATTGGTTGAATTTATGGTAATTGCTGTGATCATTACTGTGAAGTTTGCATTGCAGAAGTGCATCCTTTAATGACTAAATCTAGTTAAATAGATTTGGACTGAATGTTGTATGTGTGGCCAACTGAGCTCTTACTGATACCACTTTTTCACCAAACCAGTTCCAGTGCTGGTCTGGAGCTGGTGCTTAATTTCGCCCACAGCCAAAGAATCGTATAAGGAAAGAATCAGGAAAAATTATTCTAACCTGGAACCAACTCTTTGCTGGACTAGAACTAAGAGCCAATTGCGTCAGGGGCTGCACTATTATGACCAACGAGATCAACTAAAAAATGTACAGAATAAATTTTGCAAAGCCACGAACTCTGTCCTCTTCTTAGTTTCTACAATTTTCTCCTGCATATCTCTTCCTTCAAATCCTCCCTCAATCTATCTCCTCTTTGAGCTTTTCATCATCTCTATAATATGTCTGAGGCTTCATGGACATCACACACATCAGACAGCACACTCTGTCTTTTTTCTCATACCTCTTGTGTCTTTACATCCCAGATTAAGATGCACCTAATACATTTTTCATATATCCCTGTCAGTGTCAATCCATTTGTTTGACAAATTGCTGCTTTGCAATTGAGAAGTATGTTCATTCAGGTTTTTCAATGAATTTAATGTACTGTACTAGTACAAGGATGAGTGGTTTGTCCTATAATGAAGCGCACACACTCACCTCCCTACAAGGTTGATATAAGCAAGGCTTTTTCAAATAGCGTTTTCTTCTCCATCTTTCTGCTTTACGTTACACTTTCTCTTATCTGTCTTTCCTCTTTCCTGTCATTCCCTCTTGTCCTTTACCACCCTTCTCACTGCATTTCTCCTCTTTGTCACCTCTCAGATTGTCAGGCGTCAGCCTAAAAGCCGAATCTGGCATTGGCCCCATCCCATCATCCCATCTGTTAGAGGTAAGGTGCCTGACAAACAGACAGAGAGAGATAGAGAAAGGTGTGGGGTTGAGAGCTGGTGTCAGTGTGTTACCACAGTACATAAATGTGAATGTGTCAGAGTGTAAATACACTGACATGCTGTGTGTGTGTGTATGTGTGACACATGGGAACATGGGAACTGCCTGTAACATATCAATCCTGCAGGAGGGCGTCAGTGTGTTTTTGTGTGTTTTATATTCATGTGTGTGTTTGACTGTGCATGAATACGTTTGAACAGAGGTGGGAGAAAGTTATGTGATGGAAAATCAACTGAGCACTTGCATTTATGTTTTAAAGAGTGTATCTCTTTCTCTCTCTCTCTTACGCACACACACACACACACACACACACACACACACACACACACACACACACACTAACAAACTCACTTGAGTGTCAGTACTTGAGAATTTATCAACACTTTGTCAACAGCCATTTCCTTGTCATTACCAAATGATCTGTTCTTGTAGCTCTGCACTACACCCCTTTTGCTGACATGCGAAGTATGTCGTACGCAGAGTATAATTTAGATACTAAACCAGCCCCAGAGGTCTGTTGTGTGTCTTGTTCAGTAATACTTTGTGTGCATGCATACATATACATGTTTTATGCAGTACTGATTTTTAAAGTGTCCTATTGACACTTTTGACACTTTTGCTACTCAGTTTTGCTATTGTTCTTCCTCACATACACATAGTTTCTAACAATGTGGGAAAAAAGAAAAGAGTGAATCTAATTCTGTAAGTAAAACATGCAGTGTTACTGTGTCTGATGTGAGTTGTTGAGTGCCGTGTGATGTGTCAGCTAAATTAATCAATCCATGGAGAATTAATCAGTCAAACCTTAAAATATTACCACAGATGTGCAGTGTAGAATGTGAAATCAACAAGAACCTGTATTTTTAATTTGTAGATGTTTAATTCTTCTTTTTACATATATTTCGTTTATGGTGGACTTGCAGTGCTTTGTGATTTATCTGAGATTTTCTGTTTCTAAGATTTGATTCTTTGAAAATTAATGCGGCACATCTGCAAAACTCAATTTCCTTTTACTTTCAGAAACAGCAGCATGTGTGTATTTGATTATAATAAGTAACTTCCATGTGGAGTAACAGATGTGAGATGGCTCTGTGCATGATGTGTTCACAGGCTGCGGCTACAGGAGAGTGATTTTTCTGTGGACGAACTGAGTGACTGCTCATCTGGATCCATAGAAGTCTGCTGTGATGATCTAACACCAGGTTTGATGCGCTCACATACGTACATTGTTGAAAAAAAAAAAAACACACATCAATTTACCTTTTTGTCTGACTAATTTAGTCAGACAAATAAAGTCTATGTGCCATTTGTAAAGATACCAAGCAGCCAAAAGCTCTTTTGGCATGTATAAACTCACAAATAGTGTGAGACAGGTCATACCAGCAAACAAACTTTAAGCCATTGTGGAATCTGAATGAACTGAATATATTCAGTGAAGTCTAAGAGATAACCAAATCTCTGTCCAAATGTAGGCCTATTACGCAGCTACTCATCTGGCCTCAGCAGCCATATCTGAAGTTAGATACTATAATTTGTGTGTGTGCATGTCTCTGCCTGTGGCTCTGCTGACTGCAGTCATTTCTTGATGAAGAGATGGAAAAGAGGAAGAAGACAGAGGTGATGTGGGTCATTAATGGTCTGAAATGGGGCACTTCTCAATTCACTGCCAGAGAGCATTACATGCACATACATTTCAGAGTGATTTCTCTCCATCTCAGTCTCTCCCAGTTCTTCCTCTCTCATTTTATTGACCTAAAAAGCCACAGTTTCAGAATGACCCTCTCCCAATACTTTTGAGTAATAGTTTGCTCAGCTCCCACAGCCATTGTCATGAATCGTCGTGGTCAGTATGAGTCTAGAAATGTGGATATGCTTCAGAGATATGGCTTCATCAGTGGCTTAGTGAATCATCGTTTTTGATGTGGAAGAGATGGACTGGCTATCTATGGAAATTTGCAGTCCCAAGCCAGTGTGTATGAAGCTTTAATGGCCAAGTTGTCTTCACAAATAAAACTTTTTAGATGTTTTTTGGTCTCAACCAGCTGCTTGTGTAAAGTTAGGATGGGAACTGGTGGTGGGCCAACCCTACTCTTTACAGGCCTCTGGCTGATTTAGGACTATGTCTGTAGCGTTGTAATTGGTCCCTAGCAGGCGTTAAAAACAGAATTAGAGTGTCTTTGACTCCTCTGAAGCGGCTTTTACATGGAGGGTGGGCTGACACTGTAATAACAGTAATTTAGGGAGCAGAAGAAGCAAGGAAATCAAGGACGAAGGCAAGGTTTGGAGGGAAGGAAAAGAGAGAGTGAGAGGGGAAAAAAAAGGAGATCCGTGAGGTCAGTGGGTTGAGGAATTTTGTTTTGTGTTAGAAGGACACAGCAAATTTGTGCAGAGAGAGTGAAAATTTGTCAAATACTTTCTAAGCTCAGGGCTCTGATTGAATACAGAATGCAAGGTGGATCATGGTGTGATTTAGTTGTGTTATCCTTTGTGACATTGGTAAAAGACTAGTTTTACCCAAAGTGAATGTTTTCCACATGCTTACATTCACATAGATTGAATCAGGGGTAACATAATCAGCTTTTACATTCTCTTACTGAGACCGTAATGAAGCCCTGAACATTTAATGTCACTGCAGCACCATGTGCTCTTTCAATTAGACCACAGACCTCTTGACCTTGTCTCTCTCTAGAGAGGTGTATGTGAGTGTGTTCATGTCCAAGCCTGTGTCTGGATGTGTGCTGATGTATCTATGTGTGTCAGTGCCCAGATGGCATTTGAAAGATAAATGTGATGTGGACTATGTATCATTTTTCATCTCCCAGTGAGGGTATGGTCTGCTATTCCCTACGGACACTCTCAAAGTCTATTAGCTTACTCTCTCTCTCTCTCTGTCTCTCTCTGTCTCTCCCTTTCTCTCTCTCTCTCTCTCTCTCTCTCTCCTACACACACACACTGTACAGCACCTGCAAACATAGAGGAGGACATGCAATCTGGTTTGAAAACTCTGTTTACAAGGATATGAAACACAAGAAATATCATCCCAAATTCGGTGACATAATCTAACAGTGACATTTACAGATAGAAATGGGCATTTGAAACAAATCTGTCTACAAATTTTCAGGCTGAAAAAACATGCAGATCCTTGTTTCTGCCATGGCTGAAATTTTTGCGCTCAGATCCTGTCTCTGGAACAACTGGTTTTGAGCTGCCTTTCGCTTCCCCTTCTGTTCACATGAAGTGGCTTCAAACTTTGAAGTAAACCCAGATTTAGGTAACATTTTTAGGTAACGACTTTTTGACAAACGTAATCCTCAGTGGTTGTACAAACTGTGATCAGCAATGAGTAAATGCTTGGAATAGACTTAAAATGTTGTCCAAAAAGGTAAGAAAAAATGCTTGTCTTATCAAATATCAACATATATACACTGTAAAAAACTATAACTAGATACAGTAAACATACAGTTTGTTGTATGTTTATTTTTCTTGTTCAGACAACTTTGACCCCACTTTGGAAAGCCCTCATGAGAAACGAGTAGGTCTTTGGTTGTGAAGGTATCAAATCAGCTTTTAGTTTATATATTTGATGCTCACCATCCCTTTAATGCCCCTCGACAATCCAGTGAATAGCATTTTGATAACCCCAGACTGCATCTACTCTTAGACAGTACATAATCCTCTTTGGCCAATCTAATCAGAGAGAGACATATGCCGATTTGGCGTTGTGATGAGTGGTTTAGTAGATTTAGGAAGATGATCAGACGTAAGCGTGAGCTAGATTATGTCCTCACTCATCGCCAATAGTGTGAGGCAGTAATCACTATTTAGGGTTTAATGTCATGCCCTACTCTATATTTGACTTTGTCAAGAGTTCTGTAGTCCAGTGTCAGGAGAACTGAAGTGATTCAGTTCATTATGTTTAGTTTAGGTGGTGAATTTGATGGGGAGGAAATCAAATGACTGTCAAATGTATGAATACATATACATATGACTCCTACTGTATGTAATATATATATATATTGTATGAATACATGTGAAAACACATATAAAAATTAACACAAACAGAGACGCTCTTTATTTTGCCATTAGTCTCACACACTCAAGCATCCTTCCTCTGCGTAGCAGTGCGCTAAGACAGAGCTGCCACCTCCTCCTGTGTCATCCTCCTGCTTCTCTCTGCCCCGCAGGACATTTCCTTACAATGTAGAAGGAACAAAGTCATAGACAAAATGAGCAATAAGGAACGAGAGAAAGGGGTGAGAAGGGTGAATTGAGGAATGGATGAATGAGTGCACACTCAAGATCCTTTTTGACCTCTGGGGTTAACTTTCAAGGCAGGGAGTGGAGTTGTGGAGTCAGTCATGTGTGTAACCTCTCTGTGTCTCTGTGGGACCACACGCACCACTATCGCACAGTGGTCAAATTATTAACCCATGGAGAATCAAGTACACAGTCGCTTGACAATATGAGAATTCATTTAAAAAAGAATCTATGTTTATGATGTTTTCTTCAAAGTATATATAAATGACATGATTTTTAAAAAATATTTTACTCATAAACTGCTATGGCTGCTGCAGCGGCAGTTTATGTCTACCAAAAGATATACACTCACACACACTCATGATATCCATCACTGCTGTATGCACACCACGCTGTAACCAGGCAACCAGTCTTTGCAGCACAGCATTATGGGATACCCCAGGGAAGTGTGCTGAGAATGTCAACACTGAGGCATCTGCGAGGGAGTGTCTACAAAGAGCAATACATTTAAAACCAGCACGCATTTTAAAATATATTTTAATATTCAGGCTAGGTCAGCTCTCAGCTGTGTGTGATTCACGATGAGTGTGTGAGACATTCACCCTTGGAAAGAATGGTGTTTTTGTTGGATTAGCATTTGTATCTTTGGAATCAGGAGTAAGAATTACTGATACACTCACACTATTGTCACGGATAGCCTTTAAGTGGCTGAATTACCCAAATGCTTAAGCCAGTGACTCATGCTGTGCATCATCAGCACTGAGTGAAACTGCCAAAGAGATGTCACTGTGGTAAAACCCCCTCAATTATTCGCACATACATTTTTGCCTCAGGCTAGGAAGCAACACACTGTATGCATCAGGTTTCCGTGTCAGCGTTCTGTGTGTAAACAGGACATTAATAGCCTTGTCATTGTGTTAGTGCACCTACAAAGTGTTTGTTTGAATGTGAGCCTTCCTTTTTGTTTGTGTGTGTCATGGTGTGGTATTCTTTCCTGTGTCCTGTGGACCCCATGCCTTAGTGTGTTAGCGGACATAAATAAATGTAGCAGGAGTGGTGAGTCGCTAAGGCAGGATATCCCCTCTCTGTCTTACAGGCTTCCTCTGCTCCTCTGGCACACATTCAGAGATCCTTTGTCACCCCGTCCTCTTCCTCGTCTCACTTTCCTCATCGCCCTGTTTTCTATGTTATAATTTTATACTTTTACTGTACATACATTTCTGACAACTAGCATCCACCTGCATCTCTCGTGGTGTATGCTCCATAGAGTTCTGACTCACTCATTTTTTCTTCATCTTCTGTTGTCAGTCACACTCTTTTTTATGATGTTCTTCTCACCTCGCCACCATGTTCTCACTTGTCTCATCTTTTAGGCAACTTTTTCTTGTGCTTACACACAAAAAGGCAAAACAAGGGGATCCAAGAGAGCATGAGTGACGGGGAATGTGTGAAAATGAGATGCCATGCCTTCTGCTTTGTGGATGGCAACACTTAAAGTTTAAAGAGCTGTACAGTTGGTTACATCTAAAATAGTACTCAGTACTTTTCCTTTTAAAGCTGATGACCTTGTGTAACCTTGTAAGCATGCATATAATGTGCCACAAAGTGTGTCTGTGTGTTTGTCCTACTGGCTACTTCACATGACTGCTCTGTAGAAATATAGTGGAGAAGCTGTTCCAAACTGTTTACAGACGCTAGGGCAAATATACTCATACCATGTACTGAGACACTCTGTCTCTTTCTCCCTGTCTGCATCTCTCCTAGTGACACTCTCTGTCATCAATCTATCCATTCATTTCTATATCTCTATCGACCCGTCTTTCTTACTCACCTCTGCTTACAAATGCCTTTATGCTGGTATGGAACCGTTTGCCCATCATTGTAATGAAAATGCCAAGGCAGCAGCCACTGTGGTCAGCCCATAAGCGTTCACATACACGTGATGTGTGAGGCCACTATGTGCTGAAAGCATGGGTTGATACTGCACAGTGCCATTCATAACACTCTGAAACTGCCAGCTTCTCTGATGTCAGGCCAGATTGCTCAGGTCAATAAGACACCATGCACACACAGCATGCAGTATGTCTGTGTGTAGCTGTAGAGAGAGACTAAGCAGGAGAGTGAGAGAATATGGGTTTAAATTAGCTATATATTAAAGTGATTAGACTGTGGAGCCAGAGAGACGAATATGGGAACAAACAAGTAGCTGTGTGGTGCCAAGACACACTTTACCTGTGTGTGTACATGCTTTCAAGAGCACTGATGCGTGTCTTTGCCCCTCTTGCATATGTGTGCCACACAGATATGCCTTTTACATGGCCACTCTTGTTTGACTACCTTAATCCCTCATCAGGGAGGTATAAGAGCTGACGTACAGCACCTATTAGCCTTAAATTACATCTCTTACCCTCCTAGCACCCTGCTATCAGCCCCCAGAACCCTATAACTGTCACCACACTGCCCTGGCCTCGGTGGGGCATAACCACCTTAACATTGGCCCTTTATTAAAACTAGCTGCTTCTAATTAATGGCTGTGGCCTTTACACAATAAAACAGCCATTGTATGTCTGTGTTTTTGTCTGCTACTCAGCTCCTGCATTACACACTAGCATTCACGACCAGTTAGGAAAAGCATGCTGTGCGTGTACCTTAATACGTGTCATTTTTAGATTCTACTGCCGTCAGTTAGGTTGTGCTGAAAAATGAGCCATTTAAAATGTACCTCTTTAATATTGGGCTTAAGCAAACAGGACATTGCTTGTTTGTGCTCTGGGTTAGTGTCAACCTATTTATGCAAATATAGCAGAAAATGGGCTTTCGCCCAACAGCCTACTGGTTTAAATACGCCAAAAGTGTGAGGCCTGATAACATCATAGCTGAGAGCACTGCTGCTTGCATACAAGAGAAAGTGAAGTGTACTAATGGCAATACACCCCGATCCAAGTAAACACTCCACCAGTTAAGTGGCAACACCTGTATGCTGGATGCATTATACACAAAACAAGTTGTATTGATTGTTAATAACTAACTTAAACTTCATTTTATGCTCTGTCATCACTATTGCTAATGGAAATAAAGGCTGATGAGAAATTATGAGATCATGCTACGTTTCCGTCTCTGTTTATGTCTCTTGTTATGAAGCATAACAGGAATACAGTCTGTATTGTATCATCTCTCTGTGTATTTGAAACAGGGTGAGATGACGACGACAGTGAAAAGGGGAATTAAAAGAACATAGTTACTCCTGTGTCCTGTGGTGATTGAGATGGGATGTTTGGAGCGATGAGATGATGTAGCTGAATGTGCCACATCTAACCATGGTCTGAATGGATGGGAGCTTCAGCTTCTCTGGGCATGTCTCATCAATGTGACACACTGGGAGAGACAGACCCCCACACGCTCATGCGCATGGAGAGGATAGAAAAAATATAGACACTACACTCATTCACACACCCACACATGCACATGTTTGTTTTAAGTCATTGATGGATCATAATGGTTATAATGAGGGACAAATGAGATTGTGATGAATTTATCTATACTCTGTTAACTTAATGGGCCCTTTGCATCTATATTAACTGGAAGTTGGTGGGAGCTACTATGCTGTAGGAAGGAAGGAAAGGAAGAGAGAAAATGAAAAAAGATGACTGCAAAGGTCATTTGAGGATGCTTGTTTGAGGTCTGTTGGCTGCTAATTGAAGCATAATTAGTGACTTTTGTTTTAGAGGCTGGTAAATGAGTGTCCTGGTCTCCTCCACTAAGCTGATCCTGCAGTCATGGTTGTTGTTCAGATTATCTGAATCAGATTAATCGTGGGTGAGCCCCTCATGATTGGGACACAAGAAAATCTGAATGTGAATGGATGAATAGAGCAGTTAATGTGATTATGAGAGATTGGATGTGTGTGTGTGGATGCAGGGGGTCTTTATTCCGGCTGCACTTGAGTCACACCCAGCTGAGCTATACAGTATACTTTACACTATACCTTATAATTATACTATATATATTGATTTTCTTTTCCAAAAGATAGGATCCAAGTTAAAAAACAAAAATGAGAGCTGTTGCAACACAGAGGAGAGCTGAGTTTATACAAGTAATTTATCGGCAAGCCCTTATGTTTGCACTCACTAGTGAAAGAGGGAAACAGCCAGTGAATCAGCCAGTAAGAGGAGAAAGAGCGGTAGACAACAAGCACGAATGAGGGGAGGAAAAAGGAAGGAGAAGAAGAGGGAGGGTGAATGAGCCAGCAGGGGTAGAGTGAGCAGACCAGCGAGTGAGGGAGAGGTAGAGGGAGGAGAGAGAGGAGGAGGGGGATGTTACTGCTGCCGCTGCTGCTGCTGCAACTGTTTCTCCTGTCAGTCGGCTGCTGCTTGCCTGGCAAGCAGGAGGGAATACAGAGCAACAGAGAGAGAAGGGAAGAGAGAAGCAGAAGGGGGAACAGAGAGGCTGCTCTCTGCTATTGTCATCTGCGAAGCTCAGGGAGCTGCAGGCACGCAGCGAGGTAGTGGATTCAGGCACTTGACATAGAGCTGCAGATCTATGGATTACCAGCGGTGAGTACAGGCGACTGTTACTCTACAAAGCAACTCGTCATTTTCAATAGAAAGGTGAACGCACAGTCTCACACAGTGGGGAGTCTGGCACAATTTGGACCCAGTGGAGAGACAGAGGCTCAGAGGGAAAGCAAGCCAAACATTCTGGGTGTTTTTACACCTTCCTTTCTCCCTTTTCTCTCTTCATTTCTTTCAGTCTGCCTGTGTGTATTTTAGAGTGTGTCATTGATGCTGTTGCTTGGCTGTCTGCAGGAGGGATGCTGGAGGCTAATGTGGCTAACATTAGCATGACGGCTAAGCCCAGAGAGCTGGACCTCAGGTCTGCTGCTGTCTCCTGCCAGGATACTTCAGCCCAGGCCATGGCCTCTAGGAAGCCTTCAGCAAAGCCTTCTGCTCTGCCCCAAGGACCTTCACGGCCTTCAGGGTCAGAGCTTAAGGTCTATCGGCCCGCTTCTGGATCTATCCCTATCCCAATCCCCAATACATCCAAGCTCCGCAAGCAGCAGTCACTTGGCAACTTGTCTGTGCTCACTGATGCTGAGAAGAAGCTGCACCTGTACCAGTCTCCTGGGTGGAATGATGATACAAGCAGGACTGGCACTGGAACCAACAAGGCAGGCCAGACTAAGACAGGTCAGGCTGGTGGTGGGAGAGCGCCACTCTCACGGACACTTTCAAAGTCAGAACAGTCCCTCTTCCAGGGGAAGCCCAAATCTCTCTGCTCCCCGGCTTTGACTTCTAATGTGGGTAAGCCTAGTCGAATACCTGCCCCTGGTAAACCACGAGGACCTTATGCTGAGGTAAAACCCATCAGTAAGGCCTCTGAAGTGAGTCACAGTACAGACTCAGACCCTGCTGACCACCCAACTAAGACTAACCCTAATGGAGCTGGAAGTACTGGGACTAATGGGAAGAAAGCTGGGGACAAGGGGAAATCTGCTGGTCTGTCAACAGAAGAGAAGAAAGAGAGGAAGGAGATAGAGGGAGAAGATGATAAGAGCTTTCTGAAGGTGGACCCAGAGTTAGTGGTGACAGTTCTTGGAGACCTGGAGCAGTTGCTCTTCAGCCAGATGCTTGGTGAGTCTACCATTACTATTTTGCATGAAAACATACAGGTTGGAGCATGAGACCTACTGTACATCAAGTTGAATCGTACATCACGTTTTCTCACCTTTACCTTCAGTGGATACTAAATGCCATGGACATCCTCCCCTTTCCTTTGCTGTCCCCTCCTCATCCACACCCAAACCATTCCCTCCAGCTCCAGCTCTAGCTCCAGCATCAACAGTGAATTTTAAATGAGCTCAGTCTATATTGCAGTAGAGCATAATGTCAGTGTTTTTGTAGTGCTTTTGACCATACGCTGGTGAGAGCCTTCACTCTGTAGGTGGCAGAATTCCCCCTGTTTATATATATTGTTATTATATACATTATTTGTATGTGTGCACAAGCACTGTGTGCTCCCATGTAGCAGCTGAAGTAGGCATTTCCAGAGGGCTGACATTGTTTTGTTGTTGATTCATTAGCTAGCACTGGAGTGTTTTGTCTCATCTGACTCACTGCCACAGTGAGCTAGATTTATATTAACCTATTAAATACCTCTCTCTTCCTTTGTTTTTCTGTTACTAACGAATGTATGCATCTATGTTTGCATGTAGTAGTTAAGTGTCTAATGTGCATGTTTCATATCAGTACCGTGGTCTCAGCATCTCCTGGCTCTCACCGAAATCAGCCACTCGTTAATAAAGGCCGTGTGAGTGGGACTAGTGGGGTGTGTGTTGTCAGCCGGTAAATAAAACGGCTGCATATTGAGGCAGGCTCCGGTCACAGTGTGTCACATATTTAGCCTCACACCTCTCCCTCATCCCCTCACCCTTTGCCTCCCCCCTCCCTTCTAGTTCCATTGATCTCTGGGCCACTGACAGATGGTCACTATCCAAACCCTCCTCCCCATGTTACCGGGGGCGACGTGTGGGAGGAGAGAGGGGAATTTGAGGGGGTGGTGGCATGGGCAGGTAATTAGCGCTCACAAGTACACTGACGTGTATACAGACGTGTAGACATGCCTCCATGAACACACACTGTCACATACAGTAGGGGTAAATGCACTGGGGACACTGTATATCCAAAGTTTAGCTATGGAGAGTGTATTGTGAGAATGGTGACTGATCCTGTGACTAGTAGGTTAAACCAGGGTCTGAATCCACCTGTCATCTATTATTCATTCAAACACACACTCTCTCTGTGCGCCTGTGTTTCTCTCTCTAATCTATTGCTCATTCACTTTCTGTCCCATCCACCCTCTGTGCAGGAGTGGATAGCATCAGAAAGTGAGGGAGATGGGGAGAGAATAGTGCAGCAGGTCATTAAATCTGCCTTAATATGAGGAAATCTTTTTCTGTCCATCATCAACCCTCTCTGTCTTCCTCCTTTCTCCTCATTTCCTTTTTCCATTTTCCTTTTTCTCTTTGCCAGCATGCCTTCTGCACCACAACCCCAAATCACAGCTTGTGAGACCTCGCCCCTACAGTCATACGTGTGTGTATGTGCATGGTGCATGTGTGTGTGGTGTGTATCTTTGTGTGACCTTGTTCCAGTCCCTGTTGTGATATTACTAGCCACACCTCCACCAAGCAGCCAGGTAGAGAGTAGAGGAAGAACACAGTAACAGTATTGAGATTTATGCTGAAAAACGATAGAACTGGACATTATTCAGAGATCAACGAGATCTAATAGAAAGAGAAAAAGAGAGCAAAATGATCGTAGTAGCTAATGACCTGAATTTATATCTGGCAAATGTAGCTTTGGGCCATTACAGTCTACTACAACCTGCCAGAGGTTTGTCATAAACAACACTGCAGGTGTGTACACTCCGTGTCTTTTTATGCGTAAGGACGAGGTTAATTGTTACTTGCCCTGTAGCTTGCGGCTGTGGACTCATCCTTTATCATATCTGCTTCTCCATTTCCATTGGGACATGCAGTTAATTGGTTTCTGCTTCACTCACTCTGTCATAGGAAGAAAGATTATGGATGTTCAATGGATCATTCCCACTCTACCTATTACCATACACTATCCCACCTTCTCCTCATTAGCTTCCTACATATATGATAGGGATGTGTCCTGTACTGAATGGTATATCATGATGACTCAACTGCCTCTGTCTTGTTGTGTGACAGCTAGCAGCGTTCATTGTGACACTGCACTTATGGAGTTACTCTACAGAAGTAGTTGGAGATAACGGGAGGTCTAATCAGGACATAAAACCCAGGACCATCAACTATGTGCTTAAAAGGGATAACTACCCTCCACACACACACACACAAGAAAAGAAAGAAAAAAATCCAGGATATTTCAAGATTAGGCCTGTATGTTTATCTTGTGAGGTTATTTAGGATTAGCGTCAGTATTATCTGTTTTTCTTTAATCAGACATAAATGTTTAACCACTTAGTGATGAAAAGCTTTTTTTGCTAATTGGATTTAGAGCATTACTTGACTTTTGTGTGCATGGGCAGCAGCTCTGGAGATGCAGAAGCAATTCTCCCAAATGTAACATGTATTATAATATATCTTGTTCGCAGTATTAGAATTGTGGAAGAAGAGAAGAATGATTCTCTTTGTAATAAAATGAGTGCATCAGATGGTACTTTGAAAAGCACATCATGCGTAGCCAAAGTATTGAACCTCACATGTCTCCTACAATTCCCAAGCCCCATCCCTGCAGCCATAATGAGGTGTGTGGTTAGAGGGTAAGCACCCTAAAGTATTGGTCTTTCCCAGCATGGTGCAAGCACGGTTTAGAGAGGATCCAGTCTAAAGACATCAACAAGCATCCAGATTAGGCCTTGCATAAAGATAATGAGAAGATTCAGCCCCAATTCCACTAATCACAGATCTCACCCTGGAAAAGGCCAGCCATCAAGACTAAAATGAATTACAGATTAAAGCCTAAAGGACATCTGTTTAAATGGAGATTTGAGTATTTCGGGAGGTTTACTTTATTTCGCTCAACGAAGGATCAGATAGAGAATATAGATTTAGTTTGGAAGATTGGAAATGTTGTGTGGGTTTTGGTACTGGCTGCACTCGTTGCAGTAACTGTGGGACTATGCCACTTGCAAGTGATGAAGGCTTAGCAGAAGAGAAGTGACACACAAATGCTCATAAAGGCAGCCTTGACTATCAATGTGCTTGTTGTTTTAGTGTCACATTGTATTGTGTGTGTGGGTATGTTGGTGTGGTTGATGGGTACTCTTGCATCTTCGTCAGCTGTCTGCGGAACAATAAACCCTACAGAGGAATTGACAGAGCCTGAAGAAGACGACTCAAACACAGGCACGCACACAAGCTTGTTCAAAAGAACTTAACAGCGCTGCAGGAAATAACAACAAAGAACTGAAGCACACACACATTCAGTGGGTGCTACATTCAGCCACTGATATCCTCTTCTGTCTAAACCCATGCACTGTATACTTTTTTTTTTACTGTGACAGGGTATTTTTCACCCTCCTTTCATTGTGATCACAATGCTAAGTCTTTAATGTGATGCGGGTGCGGTCAGCGCGGTTGATTCTACCCCAAGCTTCGCTGACTGAAGGATTCAGGGCAGTCGTCCTCCCATCGAGGGGTGTTGACAAGCCAAATAAATACAAACGCCCAAGGAAAGCGAGGAATAAAGCATCCCTCTGGTTCTCTCACTCTTTCTGTCTCTGTCTTTCCCTCCCTGTCTTTCTCATTCTCTCCTTCAACTCTGATGTGAGTTGACGTGTAGCAGTGTTCTGTCACCAGTCAGACAGAAGAGAGGATATTTCTGGTACAAATGTTTCAGGAGGAGGACAGAGGACATCTTTTAAAAATGACAGGGATTCTGTCACCAAGAATATGTGTAGATAGTTTTCACTTATGGATGCATGGATGATTATGCACTTCTTTCCATTATTGGGAGTGTTTGTGTTTACAGTGCTTTGTGGTCAGTCTCAAAGGACTTAATGCAGGAGCCATTGCATTAGTGATGTCTGCTTCCTGCCATCGTCTTCCTAAATCATATTAGTACTCTCTGTTTTTGTCTCATCAGCTCTTACACACACATACACACGTGGTTCTTCATATTCTCTTCATGTATACACACACACACACACACACACACACACATATATATATACAGGCACATTTTTGCGATATTCTATTAGTATTAGACACATGCATGCCCAGTATGCTTTCAATAAAATACTACTACTTCTTTTATATTTCTTAAATCATGTTGACTTTTCAGTTCTGTCCAAATGCTTCATTGTGTTGCACTTTGTAACATTTTCGTCAAGACATTTGCTCACTCACTGTCACCAGGTCTATCGTCTCACCCACCCATCACCTTGTTAGCAGCACAGGCACTACACACAGGGTGCACAATGTCAGACATGAGAGAGCAGAGCTGCAGCTGGGTTTAAGCACGTCGTAAAATACGGTTCCACAGGAAACAACTCTCTTGAACAAAAATACACCCAAACATCGCCACACATTATGGTCTGCCTTGGCTTGTTGCTGTGTTTTTTATATGTGTGTAGCTTAGAGCTCGGCGCTACTGCGATGCCGTCTAGATTGAGACTTGGATTTGAGCTGAAAGTTTTCGATTTTATACAGAAAGCACCATAGATACTTTTCAGTTCCGTCCAAATGCTTCATTGTGTTGCATTTTGTAGCATTTTAGTCAAGACTATTGCTCACTCACTGTCATCAGATCTGTTGTCTTCACAGCACTACACACACAGAGACGCATATGCATCCATCAGACTGTATAATGTGTTTTTGCTCTAGGTGATATTTTTTGACAGCCTCATCTGCATACCATGTGTGTATTTATATGTGGTTTGTGTGTGTCACACTGTGCCTCCCTTTATCTCTTTACTCTCAAAGCATCTCACACACATTTGATCTCACCCCGTGCACCTCTGCACACAATCCTTTTGTGTTTTGGAGTCTAATCAGGACGGTAAGAGGTGAGATGTTCTTTACCTCTATTTTATCTTTATCTCAGAGAAGTCTTGGCCTTATTTTCTGAGAAAGTAAACTTCTCTCAAGTCAAATCAAGCTTCCTGATTTTGTCCTTTAAGAGGATAGCACTGTGATGCTTGCGTTTGTGTCAGTGTACAAGGCCTGTTTTTTAGGGAGGAAAGATATCTGGGCTGAGTTTTTTAACTTGGGACTAAAGTATTCAACACAGTCATAAATGCTGGACAATTATGGATCTGTTTGTAGCATTTCAAAACTGTGCAGCTGTGTTTCTAAGTCAGTCAATGTGTTGCTTATAAATTAATTTCAACAGCTGCACCAAATCACCTCTCGCTGTCTCTCATTATATTATATTTCTCACCCATATATATTGACACATTAATTGTTTTGTCATGGGAAGAGTGCTGCATCATTTGTAGCATTTGAACCGAGAACTGCTCAAGGTTGATGTTCACAGATGCAGCGTTGTGTGCTCCGATAAGCTAATCAACCATTCATGTCAAATATCAGAGATGATCTTCAAGGGCTCTAATATCCTGTTGCGACATCCTGGGGAAGCACATGAACTTAAGTGCATGTGCGTTGGTGTGTTTGAGTGTGCAAGTGTAGGGATGCACATTTGGATGCATTAGCGTGTGTTTGTCCACCCTGTCCAGATGTGCAGGAATGGCTGCATTTTGTAATACTTCCTGTTTTGCAAACTGTCTGAGGTCAGAAAAGGGCTGTGATGCTGCTTGGGGATAGATGAGAAGGCAAGGAATTAGGCTTTTAGACTGGATAGACAAGTCAAACATAATAACAAATGATGAATCAGCTGTGTAGCATAGCAGGTTCATAAACATGTACAATATAGAGTATCTGGGTAATCACAAACTTTACTTTTATCTCACCTGTAGATGTTTTGCCACCATGCCATATAGAAATATTCTCAAACACACGTAAAATCTATAACGATAACAAAAAACATAAAAGTTTTGCTAGGATCTTGTTTATGCGATTTGCTTACTCCACTTGTCAGTAATGTTGTAATGATTTTATTTGCAGCAGACAAACAGCAACTTTGGAGCTGTGTGACTATAACATACATCACTCAAGGTTCAGACATTTTACAGTGTGGTATCAGTGATGCTCAAGTATACCCATCTATCATGTAATAAGGATTCTGTAGCCCGAGGAAGGTTACAGTGACACTAACATATGTGCGCACACATGAACAGGACAGGGACAAATTATGTCCAGAGGAAATGAAGGAAAGAATAGAAAACTATTACTCAAACCTTTAATCATATCATCCAAAAGAAACTCAGGTGGCAAAGATGCACACTTGTGTGGGAATATACATTTAGAGTCACAGCACAGACCCATGTTTTAAAAAAAGGGATGTGATTTTACCACACACACACACACACGCACACGCACACACACACACACACACACACACACACACACAAACACACACACACACACACACACACACACACAGACTACTCTTATAGGAACAGAGCTATTAGAGAATGTTTGGGGACTTTGTTCCTTTCTAATATAGCTGAGAATCAAGTGACCTAAAAGAGGAAAGCGGACAGCAGGTTCACTGTATGTTTTTTGCACACAGAGTCTACAAGCCATCAGACATTCAACTCAAGAAACACTATTTATATTTAAACACATAACTGAGCCATGCCGTTGCACTGGGTGACATATACCTTCATTATAAATAGACATCATGGGTACTGTAATTTATTTCTTACCGCTGTCCTATAGTGATTAAAATAACTAGCTGCACAGGAAATGTCTAAATCTACAGCTGAAGATGGTCACCAAAAAATCCCAGTTTATGACATTACTTCAACTTTAGTTAGACACAAAATGAATATATTTTATGGGACTAGGCCTAAATGTCAGAGACAGGGTGGGAAGGAGGATACCAGAGCTTTCACAAGACAGTTCTGGTTTTCTAGATTTAAATGTCCTGCATTTGACCATCAGTCTCGAGCCCCACACGAACATCTGTCTAAGCTTTACTTTTTACAGGTTCAAAAGCAAGCTCCTTAAACTTGCTGCCCATTCAAAGGCCAAAATTTTGGTTTAATGGGCTTGTGATCTGACCACACATACAATAAGAGAGAAAAGGCAGTGTTTCCCCTCATAGACATTGTACATTTATGTTCTCTTGCCATCTGTAATCTTGTTGTGGTGTCGGAGGGAGAATATACCAGAGGAAAATGTCGTCTTGCTTTCTGACTTTACAAAAGGTTTTCCATTTCTTTGGCCTCTTTGAAGTCTGCCTTTAAGTCAGTTTGTTTGAGCCTATTTTGCCTGAGAGCAGACTTGCATCAGGGTGCAGAGCTTGTTCTGGCCGTGTAGTACACGCATGCACTTACAATAACATACTCACTCTAACTTGCTGACTCTCATTTCAAGTCTGAGTGGGTCATTATTAAAGGTTCCTCAGTTTCCTCAGCTTTTACAGCCTCTTCGAAGTTGGAGTGTGTGTTTGCCAGTATATCGAGAAGAGGCAGGTGGGGCTTCCACCCAACACGTACATGCACAGCACACACACACACACACACACACACACACACACACACACACACAATCAGTTTAAACCAGATCATTGTAATTCATCTGCACCCCTGGGGAGCTGCCAGGGCTGACAGGGATATTTGCATCTCTAATTCCCCCACCACCGCTGCCACTACACCCCCTCCCCATGCCAGCTGGGACCACCGAGGCCCAGGCAGAGGTGGGACACCAAAGTCTTTTACACACATACACACAGGCACACACACAATCATACAGACCTTATCGAATCAATTTGACGCCAATGTTAAACAAAGCTCCTGTTTAACGTAATTAAAATCGCTCAATTAAAGCTTGTGCGTGTGCTTGTGCCTGACTGCGCTGTGACAGGCATTGTCTGTGTTTGCATGTTTT
>OMLM01012166.1:4421-37475 GCA_900302695.1 Helostoma temminkii
CATGCTGATGTTTTTGACAGCACCTTGAAGGCAGCTTCATGTTAATTTGCTCGGTTGATGAGGTCACACATTTCTATACAATTCGCCAGTATACAGGGAGAGACAGAACGGCACTAACAACTAGTATCATTGCACAAAATAAAGCGAGTGAGGCAGAAAGCCGGACTAATGAAATGTGATGAACGTTGAATAAACTGATAATTATAAACTAATTAGTTAAATTAACTGCACTGATGATAAGTAGCAGTTGCTTTTTTGTTTTTTTTTCGGCCACTAGAAGCAGACAGACACGTACTGTGGGGATTAAAGCTGACTGACAACCTCTTGCACAAGGGGCAATTTTGCAGGCAAGGCTCTATGTCATAATGAAAACACAGAGGTTTGCCACTGTATGTAGCTGGTTGCAATGTTTCAGTGTAATCAATCATTCCCTATGTCAGAGTACAATGATGTTTCTGAATCATTTCTGTAGCTAAAAGATGTATTTACATGTGCAAGAGCAGCAGCCTCTAGTTCCAGCTTAGAGAAGATTAGAGAAGTTATGTTTCCTACATCATCTGAGCATTTTGACAATTGCTTGTTGAATTGAAGCAATACTGCTCCAAAAGTGACTAGGAATTATTCCAATACTAACAATTGATTTAGATGAATGGGTTGATTACCATGCTGAGTAATCATTTAATAATAAATCCTAATTACTCATAACTGCTGTACTATTGTGATTCCAAGTTTTTGCTGTATTATTTACTTTTCCATCCAAGAAATCATTATTTGAAGTTTATAGTAGAAGCGTTATGATGGTAAAATTCAAAAACTCTGACTACTAAAAAGAACAGCTTTTGGGTATGGAGATAAAATGCTTTAGGAATACAGGCCTGCATGCTTAAAAAGCCCACATTTTATTGCTCAGGCCAAGCTTAATCCTTGAATTTGTGGATTGGCTTACTTGTCATAGTGCCAAAGAGGCAAGATGCCAAAATGGATTTTAGCTATTTTTTTAACAGTATGCCACATAAAAAATGTAGAAGTGAACAGTGTCCTCTGTATCACAGATTACCAAACATTTTGTTTAAGCATTACATAGAACATCATTGTCAAACCCAAATCTGGGTTGAGTAGTTTGTCCACTCCAGAACAGATGACAACGACACTGTTCAGAAAACACAAGCACTGATGCAAAGAGAAACACATGCAGCCATGCACATGCAGAACAAAAAGAGACATGCAAATGCACCTACAGTAAACACAAATGCACACACAAACACGACTTTAGGCAAGACAATGTCATAAGAGAATAATCCTAATAACAATGTTGTGCTCATGCGGAGTCGCTGGCTGGAGTAGATAACATACGGTAAGCTTGGAGGGGATTTGATTAGAACTGAGTGGGTGTGCAACACTTCTCCATCTTTGTTTTTAATTAAACTGCTATATTACTATTTCATATAAATTACTGCATGGGGCAGAGTTCTGCCTAACCCACATTATAAAGCCCAGTGGAAAAACAAGGCTAATTGAGTGAAATGAATCATCTGGACACAGGTCTTGTGTAGCAATATGAATGCAACCTTTGAATCAACATCTGTGCCAACTGTTTATTTTGTACAAATATTTCACCTTGAGAGGGAGGAAGTTCTTCTCAAGCATTAAATTGTTTATGTGACCAACAAATACTGTGTCACACTGTACATTCTGTACACTGTACATTCAAAACTGAGAGATGCCCAGGACAGCAAATGCAGGGTTTGTATACATCAAAAATGAGGTTTGACCTTAAATGGCAGCGTGTGCACTCTGGCATCTCATCATCCAATGTTTGAATTTTCACCTGATTTAATGTTTAACATCCGAGGTAATGGGAGAAGACGGTCACACCACAACCATGTTGTGCTTTAAAACATCACCTACTCATGCAATAATCATATGTAAACTATCACTTGGCATTCCTATAAAATGCAACTCACTGTGACTGAGCAAAGGCACTTCTACAGAGCACATAGTTATTACAGGGAGCTGAGCCAGTGATTAGAGAGGCATTATCAACATGCCGTGGTTTTAGGAGGTGTACTGTGGAGCTTCAGAGCACGTAACTGGCTTTACAGCTTTTCAGCGTAGAATTGCAAGCTGGCAAACTGTGGTTTGTGTGATCAAAAGTTTATGATACGGCGGCAGGCCCTTTTGCTGAAGTCTGAAATGCAGCTGTGCCAACTTTGCTAGCTGCACTGGCATAACCACATTTTCAACTGACATGGCAGTGAGACCATAAACACTAAATTAAAAGTTCAAAGATCTGGTTGAAGTCCTCATTAAAAGGCATCTAGTAGAGGTGCCATTAGGGAAATACAAAATATGGTTGCACTTTAAATGTTGAAAATACTCTATGGAAATTACTTGCATGTCCCCTTAAGAATAGCTGTCAAGTTGCATTAAAGTATTTAAGGCGCAAATGTACTTTAAAAAAAAACAAAGTGCAAACTTCACTTTATGTCCTAATTAAATGTTTCAAGTTACTTTCGGGTCTGCTGATCCAACTGCAGCTTGGAATCAACAGCCTCAGCTGTGCCAGGTGTTCTTCTACCCTTCACATTTAGGCATGGGCTCGTGGCAGAGAATATAAATATACTACCCAGTCTGTCTCACACCTCGCCTCTGTTTATGGTTTTGGTTTGTGAACATTCCTTACAAGCCTTGCACATTGGTGGTACTTGCCTCTACGGGCTACATGTATTCCAAGTTGACCCTTAGCAGCAGGACAGGGCAACTACACACACAAACCCCCCCTCTCTCACAGAGACACACGCGCACACACACACATAGAAAAACAACAACAAACAAATTCCCATGTCACCAGTGCAACTTAAGATAAATGTCACATCTCTCCCTGAAGACAATGCGTGTTTACTGGGTAACTT
The DNA here is from genome assembly GCA_900302695.1 of Helostoma temminkii. NCBI lineage: Eukaryota > Metazoa > Chordata > Actinopteri > Anabantiformes > Helostomatidae > Helostoma > Helostoma temminkii. Next base: position 7,334 of record OMLM01012166.1, read on the forward strand.
CGTGAAAGTCATAGCAGTCCATCCAGAAAGGTTAGTGGTGGGGTGAGGTTGTATGTGGGAGTCTTCGCAGCACATTGCACACATGAGATGAACTCCCAGCCTACAATGGAGTCATGCGAGTAAGTACTCTTTGCATTTCATCACATTTTTAGTCTCTTTCTCCTTTCACTTGTCTCCCTGTTGCCATCTGGCTCCCTTTCTCTCTTCAGGGACAGACTGGATTGCCCCACAAATTCTGATTGTGTCCAGCATGCTCCACTGCTTATGTATGGCTGATGTGTCCTTGTAAAGTTGTAATCGAAGCAAAACTTTCTAATACAGTACTTTTTACCACGCACTCCAGCAAGCTGCATTACAAAAGAAAACAATGTCTGGGTCAGAGAGGAGAGTCTATACTGACTATTGTAGCAGAAGAATGATAATCTAGACTATAATTCAGAACTGCAGCCTCTAGCAACAAAACACATTCTGTAAACTTAATAGGGCAAGAGAAAGTTGCTGTTTCGGCATCTTATTGTGCTCTACCTTACTGTTAAGGAAGGCTTTAAGTCCATTTAGCTTACAGAGTGCAGCACTAGCCTACAAAGATCACTTGATTGCAATTCAGACTATTATCATTTGTCTAAGTCACAGAAGAATTATACATCTTTGCATGCTAAGCCTGTTGCTAACACTGTAGAATAATGAGTTGGAGAGGGCAGCCATTCTTGCTAATGTCTGGTCGTGTCATTAGTATTTATTAGACGCTCTGCATGCATTATCAAACCCATTTAAAAGTTTCTGGGTGAGGGAAAAGTTTGACTATCCACTCAGATAAGTGAACACATCGTGAACATTAGCAAGCTAATACTGCTGAACCTCTTCCAGATTCTTTGCGGAGATGTTGCAGCACATCTGCTGCTGTTTTGGATACCGAGTTCCCTCCCTGTTGCAATTAGACTTTCTCATTAGTGAGAAACATGCACTATTGACTGACTTCCTAGTAACATCTGCTGTGTTTACACTTGGCCTCATTGATAATGCATCACCGTCTACTTCATGGCTGATGTGCAGAATAACACATCAGCATTTGACTTATGGCAATTAATCTCGTCATATCTGTCTCCAGCACAAGGTGTTTGAGACTCTGGCCCATTAAAGGGGCCATTCACTTTAACACTATTTTACACACAAAGCTATTTACTCCCACATACCTGAAGTATGTTTAATATAGGCAAATGGGAGTTAGAAATACTCAATGCAAAAGTCTACAGCTCTGAGCAAATGAGTGTAACACTTCATCACAAATGCAGGCAGATTGAAATTGCCAATGGTGAAAAGTGAATATATTTACTCATAAAATTTTGAGGTACTTGGTCCTTTCAATGTCATGAAAAATTATAAATATTTTACATGGATAGCAAGCATTATAAAATATAAATAACCAGTATAGATTAAATCCACCTCAACCTTATACAACACATTTATTTTATTCTTTTTTTTTTGTCAGATGTAAGCCTGGATCCCGTTCAGATGGAACTTTTATTCTTCTGTTGCAATTTTGAATCCATTATTTACAAAAACTTTAGAGAGAAACAGATCTTTTGAAAGGAATGCAGTAGAAAAACAACTCCAATCTACATACAATAGATATATAGCTGACCAACATACTTGACCAAGAGCAAAGATATCAAACTTTAATACAAACCTCCTTTTTCAAACATTCACAACACTTATTGACTTAAAATTCTGTTTATTTTACAAACAAACTTTGAATTAAACTGGGAATGCCTGCGAATAAAAGTTATTCAACATATTTTCAGTGTGTTAACTAAGTGTTTGGCTGTCTGCGCAGGTAAATCTCTAACAGAGACAAGTCATAAAGGTTTCAGATAAAGTCATAAAGATTTTGTCTCTAGACAAACAGCGCAGACTTTTTGTGAAGGTAATAAGACAAGAGAGACAGTTTGATTGGGTGTTCCAGATGAAAACAGACATCTGATACTTGGTCCAGCTGTCAGAGGCAAATGAGCAATCTAGGCTGACTGGACTTTTTTTTTCTCTTTAATTCTTTCTTCTCCTGAATTCTCTACTGCTACTTTTCTAAGCAAGGCATCACCGGGCTACAAACAAGAAAAACCATTAAACAGGTGGCTGCTACAGTGACGGAGGACAATATAGAAGGTGATAAGAAGGTACAAGGAAAGGGGAGACAAGTGGATGAAAAAGAAAGGCAAGATGGGGGTAAAAAAAGCAGACGTTTTAGGTGGATATGGGAAGCAGGTGGATGTTAAAATAGCGCGGGACTCAAAAGGATGCTGGGAGACAACAGGATAGGAGGTGTGACGTCAGGAATGGGAGTGGAGCTGAGTGAAAGAGACAGACAATTTCAGTGAAGAGGACAGGTGGGGAAGAGGAGAGGGAGGGGAGTATAGGTTAAACAGAGGATGGAGGAGGGAGAAGGGCGTAGATATGGTGCCCCCTGTAGCATGGCAAGGAACCGGGTGGTTGGTCTTTGGCTGCACCTCATCTATGATTATGCATGTTGCAGCTGGGTTGTCAAGCTCCAGGTCCTGTGACTGTGCTGCCACTGAGCTTGATCTTGAAATCCCAGTGATTAATGAAGCCAGTGCCTGGATTTGCATGGTGGAGGTGGGCGAGAAATGATCAATCTTAATGAGCTATCCGCCGTCCCTGTATTAACTGTGGGAAGATATAATGTATGGGGCTCCTGGCGGGGTGCCTCTCCTTTAAAATACGATAACAAGGGTGAGAAAGAACGAGGGTGAGCAGCTTTCCTTCCTCCGCTTACGACACACTGCCTCTGCTCACCTCCCCACCCTTCCCTCCTGTTTATGGTTTCTCCTGAGAGTTAGAGTTGCACTAGAAACAGACAGCTCAAAGGAAGCCATCCTTAGCAAAGTTAAAAAGACAGAATCATTTAACACAGGCTCAGTGGTCTCCAGACCTGTTTTAAAATTAGATGTTTGAGTCAGTATCATAAATATATAGGTCCCACATAGACACAGGTCAAGGTTACTCATAGGCATATCACCATTGTAATACATGTATTCATTTAACAGAATTACCTGCACATATTGAGTCCATAGTGATTGGGATAATTTTCACGAATAATTTCCCAAATCTTGTGACTGCCATTTTAGATTTCAGTAGAGCTATCTAGAAGTAAGGAATGCTATGAGAGAGATGAAAAATCATTTTTAAATCCATGCATTTTATAAGTTAAGCCTATTTTGGAATCATAATAACCCTAATTCTGCTTTAGCTAATCCTGATGTGGATGGCTTTAAGATAATCGCCCAGCAGAACACCACTGTGACTTTAATTAATTTGCCACTGCTTATTCCATGTACACTGATCCGAGTCAGCACATTTGAAATTAAAATGAAAAAACAACAAAAACATTCAACTCTTAGGCCAAATTTGGTGTTATATTTTTTGGTCTTAGTGAAAACACAGCACCGTTCTTGTATAATTTGCAGACAAGATGCTCACTGCAATCTATGAAGTAAAAGAGAGATAGAGAGAAAGAAAGGAAAGGGGAGGGTTTAATTAATGTGCTTGCTATGATTAATGGTTGCAGAGTGGCTATCAAAAAAATGGTTGTTTTTAATAACAGGCCGAATAGCCTGTCATGCTAGTGCCATACTCTTGTTGTTGAATCAAAGGGAATATTTATACATTACTAATAATCCTGATAATACTGCAAGGTTTATGTTTACTTAAAAAATTCAGCTACTGCAGTGCAGACAAATGAGTAGCAAGACAAATGCAATCTGCATGACACGTTCCAAGGCCATAATGTTTTTATCCCATCGAGTAACATTATAAAACAGTTGTAATGTAAAACCATCCAATAAAACAGCATGTTAATGATAAAGTGTCCTTTGGCCAGTATGATGAGTCAGGAAAAATGGCCCCTGTCTTCCCTAAATAAATATCACCAGCATACATTGGCTGATTTTCAAACAGTCACTATCTTACTAGTTTGATGATCTATAATTACCCAACTTTATAGTGATATTGCAGCAATAATGCACACAGAATGAATATGCATGTGGACAATAATGCTGCAGTTCCAATATGCTCTGTCCAAAAGTAAACAAAAATGAATACATAATTAAAGTCTTACTGAGACCAAAGTTTGAATAAGGCAGATAAGACAGATGAAATAGCCACAGCAAAAAAAAAAGAAAAAGAAAAAGAAAAAAAAAGGTGAGCCGGTGCTGGATGAGAGGCAGAGGCGGTCACGCTGTAGCAAAGCAAAACACTGATCTTAACTCAGCAAGGCATCTTAATTGCATTCACTAGCAGCTCCAGAGCTGCTTGGTCCCCAGATGATGTCTGATGTGAGCTGACTGGAAGATGAACTTCCTGGCCAAAGACGAGGCAGGATGCTGCTGTATGTGTGCCACAGTGGAGGAGACTGTGTGTATGTGTGTGTGTGTGTGTGCGTGCCCTTCTCTTTTTCCTTGTGTGCATTTTATAATCTGTGTATAAGTACTTTTCTACCAACGTGTGTGTGAGAGAAAAAGAGAAAAGAAGGGGACTGGGAAAGGCCAGTGAGGTGGAAGGAAGCGTTAAAGCGATATCTGACATGAGAAAAAAGACGAGGAGCTGCAGCACATGCTCAGTATGTGAGCAGGTCGCCTGGCAGATCTGTCTATGACCACAAACTTCAATCTCTACTAAAGCTTCCCCCACACTCTTAGAGACTGTGCTTCATTAGCTGCTTATTTCTAGAGATGTTCTGTACCAACTAAAACAGTGACTCTCCTCAGCTTAGACCACAATGCAGTTAAGGAAACAACAGTCGTCTCAGTTCTTAGTTCAAGCTAAGGTGGAAAAACACTATCAAAGACATCATTTCAGTAACTGGCAGGGTAACAGTGGTAACCTTTAAAACAAGCTCTGATATGAGGAAATAACAACTTCCGTTTGATATTAATGTGTTTTTCAGTCGTGAGCTGCTTTTAAATGGTGCTCAATCACGTTCGCACTGAGAAAGTCTGTCCCTGCTGAGCTCTGCACTAGCTTCCCCTAGCTGATATTCATCAGGACAGGCATCGATTTTAATGACTTGGTCAATAGACACACACTGACTCCACTTTCAGCATCTCCCTCTCTCACCTTCTCGTTCTATCTCTCTCTTTACTCTCACCTCCTTCTGTGTCCTGTAATTTTTTTTATTGTCCTTTTTAAAAACGTCAATCAACCTATATTGTCACATTCCAAGAAATGTGCTGACAGATGTGATTGCTCTAGATCAGGCTACAGATGTTGACATTTAAGTGTGATATTCTCTTTTTATTCAGATAAAATCTGCAGCAGAGAGAAATAAAGAACACAATGAGAAGTGAGCAAGGAGTGGGTGGTGTGAAAGAATTTAACAATCAGCAAGAGAGTGTGGAGTTTGATTTGTACACTATGACAGGCAGGTATTATGAAAAGCCCTGCTGTGGATGGAAAACGAGGTAGGTAGATCACAGCTTGGTGGTTGGCATATCTCAGTAGGTGATGAGGTTAAAGTTGCCTTCAAGCTACTCTCTGTGATACACAGACTCACTCACAGTCAGGCACACAAACATATGGAATTTATTCAGAAATATACAAACACACATAATATATACTGTAAACAGAAAAACAGACAAATTCCTAGACAGACACACATACACACAAAAAAGGAGCACACAGTTGTTGATGTGCCCACTGATGCAGAGCGAAGACAAATTGCTCCCTTTGAAGGCAAAGCCAAATCAAACACGGAGTGTGATTTCTGTCACTGTGGTGTTTGGCTTTAAGGCTGTGGGGCTGACATCTGACAAAATATCCATACAGTTACACCCAGGAGGTTGTGCACATCTGCAACCATACACACACGCACGAAGGGGCAGTTGTGCAGCTGGATTAAGGAGAAGAGCTCTGTCAGCTCCTTCAAGATCCAGGCCTTTGTCTTCAAAAAGCCACAAACCTACTCTGCACATCAGTGCTTACTAGCATTGTGTGTGGAGGCTTGAACTTTTGTTTAATGTGGCAACACAATCATTTCAGTAGTGGCTTTGTTACTGTATTTAACTGTAAAAAAATCATCTCTGCAAAACACAACACTTACATCAAGGGATTTGCTTGACCATTCCAAGTAAATATTAGAGGACAGTCTCTGCTTTGGAGAATGTTCTCATTCTCCGTAGCACATTCACTAACTTAATGGCTAAATGCTTAGGTTACGTCATTTGTTTCTCCATTCTTCAGCCATTTTTATTTCAGGATGATCATTCATCAACTATTCATTCACATGTCAGTGTGTGGCACAGCATGAGTTTGGGCACCTCATTTATTTCTTTTTGGCTTTAACCCCAGAAAACCTGACAAGGTGTATGAATGAATGTGTGTCCAGTTTCTATGTGTGCCAGAAAAAAAGTCTGGAGTGTTTATGACTAGAAAAAAAGTCAGGGAAACATAGCATTTCTCTGTATGTAGACTAATTCATTTGCTGCCTAGTGGTACAGCAGATATGTGTGTGCCCTGCCTTCTCTGCCATGGGATCAGATTTGCCAACCCTCTTGTCCTCATCTCAGCCATTAGTGGGCTGCAGAAGCACTGACCTCTAGCCACTTTGTCTTCTTTTCACTGACTACATCTATTTTGCTTTTCATCCAAACACAAAGTGCCAACAGCAGGTCTAAGATAATTGTAACAGACGCAAGCCAGAATGCAAGTCACAAGAGCTTATCTGCCATCTTATACCACTACGACAGTGCTGCAGGACAGTAGCCACACTTGTCACGTTAATATGCAGTATTAACTGATTTATAGCAAAATGCTTAAGACCTGTGGAGAGTTTGGGATGTGTAGCTTTTTGGAGTGAGTAAGAAAGCAGAGGGGAAAAGAAAAAAAGAGATAGGAAGTGACAGTTAATCAAAAAGACAGAAAAGAACAGAACAAAACAACAGAGGTGAGACCAGGGAAGAGGGGATTTTGTGGTGGCATTTTTCTTACAACACCTACAAAGTAAACTGTTCATATCAGCGGCGAGCTCTACTGAAGAGATGGCACGGGCCTCAATGGTTTACCTATTTCCATTGTCCTTGTGACATTACTCTAATGATGCGTCTACTAAGATGGAAAAAATGGGAAAAAAGATGGAGATGCGAGAGTGCCTCTGTTTTCAGTTTGAGCTTCATGACGGCCTGCACAAGATTTCAAGTGTGTGTGATGTCTAGAAATTGACACAGGGATGTTTTCCATTCTACCTTTGAAACACAGCAGATGACAAACTGTAAAAGTGATCATAACATGAATCAGCCACAGTGTTTGCACTGCCGAATTTAAACACTCCTACAGTGTCGTCCTTTCCTGTAAAATTGATCTCTATAAATACCCATGTCATTCCAAATAAATTCCAGCTTCTCTGGCCTATTCTTTGGCCTGTTCAAAGAAGGTCAATAAATTTTGACACATTCACGGCAAATGGATTGCGACAACTTATTCATCATAGCAAAAGCTAAAAAGCTATCATTCGATAGAGTCTGGGCCAAGCCGACAAGCCTGTCTAATTATCCATTTCCAATTCTACCTGCAGTCTCATTTCCATGTATCACAGGCAGCTCCCAAAATAATTGCTTTTTTGCAATCTACAAGTTCATTTGCTCACATTTTATTGATCAAAATGAGTCAGGAAAAAGAAAACAATCTAAAGCTAAATTAAAAGCTTCATTAAATGTGAAAATTGGTTGGGGAATTGTGAACATCTGTTTCTAGTGCCCCGCATCATAAACCCCAAGGTTAAACCAAACACCCATTTATGGCTCGCAGACGCAGGCATGAGCCAGAGCTGTGAAGCACCTTCACAAACACAGCACAAGTCAACAAGGCTTCAAACGATTTCGAGAGAGATTCGAGGGCAGGGATTGAAAGCTCTTCCTGCCTCGTGTTTAGGAGGCCCTGGGAATATTACAACTATGAAAAGATAAACCTGACACATTTTTAACCAATTTCAGAGCACAGCAGTACAGATGCTGCTGTTGTATAGTAGTTTGAGATCAGTACAACATGTACAACTATAGGCAGTATAACAGGTTTTTAGAAGCCCCCATATCTCTTCTGCTTTAGGTGCACCTCCATTCTCTATGACCTTGGAGCAGCTTTGAAGTGAATTGGCTCTCGTTACAAGTTGTATTTTAACAACCCCTAGCTTGAATGTTTGCTGCCTTGTTTATTTCTGTCGGCATCAAAACTGCTCTGGTATATAGAAAGAGGGCAGAGGCCTGTGCATTTCATTCCAGCATGACTACACATACTGTAAGGGGAGGTTACAAGCAACAGAGAGTTATGAAAACACTCATTTAATACTTAACACCTCCCCAGCTTGGATTCACTCCTGACCCTTGGTTGCCAACTGAACAGATCTGCTTTGATTTAGTCTTTGAAAGTTAGTTGTGACAGGTTCAAGCTGCCAAAATCCCCTTAAAAATCTTCCTGTGCAAAGTGCATCAACTCAGGCTGTCTCTGCTTACCTTTTGGATGTCCAGGGTCACTGAACTCGTACTTCCCCATCCCAACTGTCCGCAGCATTTGCAGCCCGTTAGGACCATCCTGATTATCTGCAGTTGTGGCTTGGGCCTGTGCTGCTGCCTGTCCATTGGTCAGAGGCAGGGTGGGGGGCTGGATAAGGCCTGGGTGAGAGGTTAAGTGGCCGTTGCCCATCACGCTGTGAGGGCTCGGATGAACCACCTGGTTGGCTTGGGCAGCTAGTGCAGACGGTGCAACCGTGGGCTGAGCTGAGGGGTATGGAGGCTGGCTAGGGATGCTCAGCACCATGGAGGGTGGCTGCTGCGTCGACTGTGGTGTCAGCTGGAAGTGGGTGGTCATTAGTGGGTGTTGTGGGGGTACAGGTGTCTGTATGGACGGGGTTACACCTATGATAGGTGACTGTGCAGTCACGCTGTGATTGAATGAGGGTGGCTGCGGGAGGGCGTAAGTGTGGGGCAGGAGGCTGGGCTGGCTCACCGCTGCTACTGGTGAAGCCCAGGTCGGACCTGAATGAAAAATACACAGACAGAAGAGGATAAAAGATATTTATCAATTACATATCCAGCTTATGCAGCATAACACCATGTGAAAATGTAGTTCAATGGTGTATATTTCAATGGTATAGAATGATTTGTGGTATATTAAGCTGCAGATAAAGCCAAAAGTTTGGTGTTAAGTCTGATTTTTAAATGACAAAGCAGAGAAAAAAAACACTGCTTCAGTCTATTCCTCTCTGCACAGCAACTGTAACTGTGCTGTGCTGCTTCAGTCCACTTTTGTTCTTGACTTAAGACTTAATATCAAATATGGAATATTTGAAGTGATGTACAGATCTGCACCAAGATCAACATCATAATAAGATTAAGAGATTTATTTTGCAACAAGATGAACAAATGCTTTTCTGAATCTAAAAGTAAACATGCTCAGTGCATGTGGCAGCCTGCACTTTTATTTGTGTAGGAGTCTGTGTTTACACTCTGAGCCAATCATTTCTCTGCCCTGAGGCGTTAGATGATGAGGGTGTGCTGGGAAGATGCAACCATATTGGATCTGAATGCTGCCTCCCTCGCTCATTCACACCTACTCCCCCAGTTCTAGCTCCTCCTGCCATGGTCCAAGCTCCAAAAATAGCCTGCCACTCTGCCAAGAGGCCAAAGGCTAAATCACTGCATGCAAAAAAAACTGAAGAAAACTGAAGCACACATTATTCACAATCATAGCCCTGCTGATACAAGAATGGTTTACAAATCACAAATGGATACAAACACTGTTTTCATTTCCTCTCTTTTATAGCCCATCTGTATAAAGGATTATAATAAAACAGGTTAGTATAATAATCCACATTTTATAACTCTTACTACTTTAATGCAATGATGGACTGGATTCAAATTTGATATATATTATATTTTCCCTCAAAGCTATGAATTTGCTCTCGTCTACAATGTTTAATAAAAATGAAAAAACTGCGTTCAATTATTTAAATGTATTCAGTGGCTGTGATTGCTGTCTTGTATCTCAATTAAAATTACCATTAAGTGCTACACTCCCCTTTAAAAACACATTTTTGAAATGTATTTACTCCACATTTTACAGTGTAAAGCTCAGCATCAAAAAATAACTATTTTGGTACAAAGAAGCTAAAGTTGAAACAAAACTTCTTTTTCAAAGATGAAGTTTCTTTAACTGACACAACAGTGAAGTTCCTGTTGAAAGAAATCGTTGATTAATTCTGGCACAGTTGGCAGAGAACTTTCTGGCAACACAGTTCAGTGAAGTGTGGAGAGGAGCTGGCTTCCTTGCAAACGCCAGTCACAGTTTGGAATAGCGTGCACACGCAAATCAATATGCAACACTATGCTTGGATTTGAGTGTCATATGCGACAGTGCATTGGGTCGGTGACATCTCACTCTCCTCACGCTTTCCTCAAAGCTGTAGTGTGGGTGTGGGAGCTGCAGTGGTGGGTTGAAGCCTTGTTCACTTACACACAGTAATAAGATCTCCATACGTTTGCGACCAATTCAGCCAGACCCTCAGTGCACAGCAGGACACTGTGGCCACACAGCAGGGGGGTGCAACAGCAGAGGCAAAATCAGAGCTGCATACTCTCTCCTCTTAGGACTGCATCCTTTAGCAATTAAACCTTGAATAGTTTCTACTACAGATATTCCTTTTGATTAACTGAATAACTGGATTCAATAATGACTGCACCAAAACATCAATCTATATGCAACATATGCAAATCATAATTAGGAGGAAAGGTAAACATGCAGTAGCAGGGCAAAACATGTTTTCAGTGTGATGCTTTACTGCCACAGTCAAGCATCTGTCTACAATCTGGATCTGTTGAGCCAGAATTTCCACTGGAACAAGTTCTGTGCCAGTATTACTCTTAAATGAGACACATTTGTAATGAGCAGGAGGCAGAGGCCAGCAGAGCAATGGAAGGAAATTAACTGCTCTAGGGCAGAGCCATTCTGGGTGAGTTCATTACAATAAAAGTAAAAAACTTCAACATTGGCTTAACTCGTTAATGTCGGGTCTGCGTACTGCACTGCAGAGCCACGATTGCTCTGTACACATTTTAAAGTGGCATGAATAGAATAAGGTCGACACCAAAATTAGACCTGGTGGAGATCATTTGGAGGACGTTTAGAGTTTCGCTATGCACTGTAGGTTTAATTTAGAACAAAACAGTTTAAGATCAACATTAACAAGGACAATAAAATAAGTACAAAGTGAAGGTATTGGGGTTCTATGAAGCTTGTAAAAGGTGCAATATAGCTTTATTCTATTCTATTTTATAACCTCTTGATATCACACTGACATTTCTATAATTATGCATAATTAATCTGGTTTATGTAAAGATGATGTTTGTGGATGTACATTATGCATGAATGTGTATATAAAGTATGCATGTTGTGGAGGCAGCCATGGATTTTATGTAGGGCAAGACAGCCAAGATGCCTCATTAGCACTGGCTAGCCAGAGCCGTCTGGGGCGCAGCACGGAAGTGTGTGTGTGCAAGTGTGTGGCCCGTGTACATGCATACATCTTCTGTGCACCTGTAAACTCATATCTTACTCACATCAGGTGGAACTGGTGGATGTGTGAATGTGTCTGTCAGTACATATGTATGCGTGTATGTAAATGGTGTGTGTGTGTGTGTGTGTGTGTGTGTGTGTGTGTGAGATTCATTACCTGTGGGCTCGCTATCTCGATGTTGCTTGGCAGGGGGCTCATCTGTATCCCATGGTGTGAGCTGGTTGATGGGTGTCTGTCCCCATCTCACCCCTGGAGCCAGCAGCAGTCCTTGGGTCTGGCTGTCTCCAGGAGACAATCCAGAGACCTGCAGAAGAAAGACAAAAACATCATTCATGTACCATGAAAGAAAAAACAAAAACCCAATGAAATTATTTGGAATCCAAACCAAACCACTTTGCACCCCATGATCTTTAAATACCACCATACAGTGCAATTTAATCAGCAACAAAAAAATTAAATACCACTGGTCATTCTTTAGTTTGAATGAAAAAACCAATAAGCCATCTGAACTGTTCTTTAGCAGTCAGTAGGTGCTGATTACAGCCTATATATAATAAGGAATAAGGAATAAGTGTTCATTGCCTTAAGTGCCTTTTAAGAAAGACCAATATTTCTGTGTTTTTATACTAATAACAATTAACTTTCTAGTGAGTTCCATTAAAATTCAGATCCTTCCTCCTGAGATTTTGTATACCTTAATTTTGCCACAAATTAAACACTACATTTAGTCAAGTAAGAAAATAAAATTCTGAACACAAAAACAACAAATACTAGTAAATAGAAAGAAATCCTTTTACATTGATGCGATAAGATACAAATGGAATTTCTAGAAGGAAAATTAAAAGTTTGGTGACAATGTGTGTATGTGGGGTAAATCTAAAAAGTTCTCTAAGCCTTTCTTTGCACCCACATCTCTATAATATTTCGCTCAGGTAGGGGAGTATGAAATGTTATCAGGCAAGTCCAGGCTGATGAAAACACAGGGTCAATCACCACTGGACTCCTGAGCAATATTCGCCTCTCCCTATCTGCAGTTTGGACGCTTGGTCTAACAACCAGGCAGAGAGAGGGCAGAGCCAAGTCTGATTCCCCTGCTAGCCCCAACCGGCCCCCTGAGTTAATAGAAAAGACCTGGTCACCAGGCCCCTCTTGTGTCCACTGGCTGATCCCTCCACCCCACCTCCATTCCTCAATTCCATTATCCTCCCTGACCCGGCATCCAGTACATCAAGCACGCCATCATGCATTCCAACAGCTGTGTCGACAATGCCCAACAGAGTGTAAGCTGACCACACAACAACAAAATGCAATCCAAACAATTTGGTTCACAGTGAATTAATGTGCAGCTTTACATATCGGATCGATGCCATTACTGGAAAGTTTCCCTCTCTTCATTAGGATGGATTTTTCACATCTTTCCAGCCTTTAACACATTACATGGCATTGATGGGGCGCAACATCTGCTCTGTAATAAACAACTTCATAACAGCAAACAAGTTCAATGAGTGCCACTTGCTTGATAAATCAACGCTGAAAGTTATCTAAGAATTCTTTTAGTGCTAGGGGCAAAAGACAAAAAAACAACTAAAGAAAATATCTCAAGGCAAAGAAGAAAACAGAATGATGGAATAAGAGAACGAAGCTGGGTTTAGGGGGAGACAGGCTGTCAGGTGTTTTTGTCCAGCTCAACCTGTCGACTTCAGACAAGAAAAAACTGAAACGGTTTACTCAAAGAATGCCCTAAGCGCTCAATTCCATCTGAGAGCCCTGGAGACTCAGGGAGGGAAAATTCTGACCATTTTCAAGGTAAGGAGTTGGTTTCTATAGCCCACTTTTTGTTTTAATGAGTGCTTTTCCTCCTCCACTCTGTGTGCTTTACTGTATTCCTCTCCAGCCATGCTTTACCTTCCCGTCTATACAGGCAACTCCTCATTAACTCACAGTACTAACTCTCTTATTTTCCTTTAGTCCTGCACCTGTCTCATAATATTCTCTCATTAATACTCCCACCCATTTACCCAAAACAGAGAAAAACAACATCTCTTCCACTGAAAGGCAATCCATCTGTCACAGTTTTAGTGCACCAGGAAAAAAAAAAGGTTCTTAGTCAGCGGCATCACATTGACAGCACATCAGCTAGCTAGGCTCAAGAACAATCTTGACGTGAAAATGATCAAGGTTGCGTAGGAAATACAGACACATGCACACAGGAAACACAAGCATGTATGCACACACAGCAGGTAAAAACACATGCATGCGCACACACATAGAAACCAGGAGAATATCAGACGGGATATTTATTAAGTTGGCAGACTTGCTGCAGGCAGACAGGAAGGTACTGTAGGTTCTGGGACCGTGCCTGCCATTTTCTCTCAATTTTATTTGCTCTCCCTATTTCCAGTCCCCTCCTCCCTAGCCACCCATTATCACCGGGCAGCAGATGGTTTCCTCTGACTCGACAAAAACCATGGTGGAGAAGAGGAGGAGAGCCAGATAAATAATTTTGAGTCGTGCCAAGCCGTTCTATATTTGTCATCAAGCTGGCAGGGGAGGGGTTTTTGTATTGTACACAGCATTCGTACATATGGACCACATACTGCAAGCGTAGAACATGGCATTTGAACACAGAAACAGGTGCATTCACATTTGAGCATAAGTTTACCCAGACACATAAAGCCGCATGTACACATGAAAGTTGTTTCATAACCAATTTGACATTGCTATTTGTTAACTGACTGATCATCTGTTGACATAAGGTCCTAAATAGAAAAAAAACATACATACAATGCTTGTTGCCAAAACATTTTGACACTAAAACATATTTAGCAAGACAAACTAAAACAAACAAAAAAAGAACGACAAAAAGGATATCCTCATGTTTGAGAGGCTGAATACAGCAATTATTTGGCATTTTGTTTTGGCATTTTTATGTTGTTCATATAAGCTGATCATCATCATTTACACTGTTTTAAATTTAACAGCAAACGTTCAGTATTTTACAGTAATTCTAACCTTAAACAGCATCCATCCATCTGCTTTGTCTGTACAAGCCCACATGCAGGTACACATGAGCGTGCACACAGTAAAATTGCAAGGACCCATCCCTTTTCTCAAACATCAGTGTTGCAGACATGTCAGAATCAGGGTATTGAAGAGAAGAAGATACAATCAGAATACATCAGGTCTAAATATATACTTGTCCTCCACTGTCCAGGCAGCCGACATGGCAGTTTGATTCTGGCTGGCATATCAGCTATTTTCTTGTTCATGGCAAAAGCTGACATCTGTCACTATGCACACTTTACCATTGTACGATAGCAAGCAGCATTATTGTGCCTACCAGAACCACTTGCCACTGACCACCATCTGCTGTTGGTACATATAGGAGCGGCCTCGTCGTGATCCAGGGCTCTAGGCTTTGATTGCTTTGAGTCATCCACAACCAAATAAACAGAAAGCGTTTGCTCATGGCTTTGTGTTTGCCTTTGCATTTTGTTTGAGCCAGCCCTTGTCTGTGTGAGTTATTGCACCGGTTCAATGCTATAATAACACAGAGTAGTACACCAGGCTTTCGTCAGAAAACTACCATCATGGACAATCTGCACAAGCTCCAACTCCTTATACCTATTGTGTTTGTGATACAGACCTGAGCCTGAACATGTAGCGTTCCCATCCAGTTAAGAGATAGATTTAGTATCCCTAGAGAAATTACTTTGTGGCTTGACTTGGGAAGAAATTGCAGAAAGAGAGAGATGTGAGTATGTCTATACTACACAGGAATTATTGGGGTAAACAATGTTATAGCACAGACTGATCAAAATAACTAACTTCTTTGAGATTTAATAATAGGTCTGGGTGAAAAGGGAGGCATAGTGAGAGTAAAGTGAGTTTGATAAAGAGGGAGACAAAATCGGAAAAACAGCAGGGTTAAGGGAGGTATAGGACCTTAAACTGAGAAAAGCATGCACACAAGCACACACGCACAAAGCGGGTCAGTAACAATAGCACGGTGAAAAGCTAATCTTGTGAAATGTCATTAGCACAACTGCCAGGCACAATGAGGTAGCAATGTGCAGGCCGGTGCTACAGCAGTTGTTTATGTTCTACCTTTTAAGGTTCAGTGTTCATCTTGTGGCAAAGCTTCGTGCACATGAGGAAAATAACAGACCGCAATGGAAGGAGCAGGTTCACTGTTGTGTGATATCACTAAGCTAACATTACAATCAGGAAATGCCTGTTAATGCAAAGTTGTTTTCCTGATAGGTTAATCTGTTAATCTATTCCGAATGAATGGACCAGGAATGTCCATGGTGGAGCTGCCATTATGGTTTAATTTAAATGCATGCAAGAAAATACACCTCCACAATCAGTTTGCTATCTCTGGGGAAATGCATGTACACAAATTTAATCATAATCAAAATTTCAATAACAGCAGTCACTGTCGTGCCTTTCTATATTGTGCGCACCCATGAAATAATATCACACTGTAATTCCCACCATGCACAAATCATAAAAAACAGTATGTGCAGGCAAGGAAATGAAATTCAACTCAGACAGAATGGCTTTTTCTTCCCTTTGGCCAGGCATGGACAGATACAGTGAATTTGGCTGAAATGTGGAGGGTGATGGAAATAATGGCTTTCCTCAGAGAAAAGAAACAGAAAGAATGGCAGCGAAGGAAGGAGTGAAAGATTGAGAAGCAGAGTGAGACAAACCTATCCATCACATAGTCTTGTATCATTGCCTTTGACAGATCATTTCCAGCTATTGTAAAATAGAGTGGGAAAAAAAATCTTCTTTTTCATCTTACTGCTACGTCCAAGTGTGGTCTGACCAGAAGAGTTAAAGAGTGTGAAGAAGTGCACAACTTATTTTCTGTCGGACATTATTCACTTACTGTATAAAGGTATGTCCTTTCCATGACAACGCGCTGACGACTAAATGTGAAGTGGATTTGTTCTGGGCTTCCGTCATAGTGGTGCTGAATGCTGGAGCAGATCCATGGAGCTGCTGTGTCCAATCTATTAGACTGGAACGTAGCTGAGAATCTCACGAGTAAACAAAGAGGCTACCGCGCCATTTTTGGCAGCCATCTTAAAAAGGAGTAGTGCCCCACAATGCCGAATAGTGCAGTGCCACAGATGGAGAAAGTGCATATTCAGTATAATGGCTGCGTATCAAAGAGAGGCAGATGAATACAAGTAATATTTATTTTTATTCCAACTAATGAATAATAAATTATGAACTAAAACAGAAATGACAAATCCACTCTGCATCACGGATGGGACAAAATGTTGCATTTCATTAGCATTTAATAGCAAATTTTAATCTGGTGTTTCAAATCCTTGTTATAAATTGAAGGGTCTCATTAACTCAAACGTTTTAACAGTCAGAGATTAATATGATAAAACTCTCCTACCAATACAGTTCAGTAACTCGTTTAAGAATGTGTCAAATTACAAAACTACAGTTATATTCTCTATAGCGAAAAGCAGCAGAGATCTTAGTCCAAAAAAAAAAGGTAGAAAATAATGGCAATTTTTTTACACTTTATATGTCTTTAAAAAAGTAAAATCTATTGGTCATTGGATAAATTTTTATCTAAAACATATTCACCCAAAATAAACCAAGAAACATTGGTCAGTGTTTAAACAATGATTTACATGATGCAGTTTATTTTTTCATAATTTTACTAAACAATTCTTTAAATTTAAAGTAAAGTGGTCTTTTTCTTAGAAAATACAGCAGTATAATGCATGTCAGTAGACTCTATTCCCATTGACACCAACTTCAGGCAGGAGAAGTCAGTCATTACTAGAAATTTCACCTGCAATTAATCCAAACAATTGATAGCACACAAACGAAAAATTGACACCCTCCTTTCATAATGAAAACACACAAGGTAACCTAGCAGGTTATATACCACTGATACAATGCAGAAAGGGATACAGATACAGACACTATAATTTCAAGCCCTGAGCTAAACGAGTGAAAGAGAACGGACTTCACTTCTACTAAAATTCCAGCTAAAAAACTAAGACAGCTTGGAAAGCTTCTGGTTTGACGCACACGTTGCGTGACTGCAGGGGCAAGGCGGACAGGCTTCAGCGGAAAAGCATGGCTGTAACCCTGCGTAATATCCCATGAGTGCTCTCTGAGGTTGCAGTGCTTGCCCTCTATACCCTACCTTAACCCCTCCTTTTCTTGTGTTTTCTTTTCATTTAGTATGTGGCTGGGGTGCTGGAGCACTGTGTAAATGTGTCCTGTCTGTGGGACTAAGTCCAGTAGTGGTGAAGCTTCTTAGAGAGGAAGTGACTTCTAAGAGACGGTGACAAGTGCTTCGTGAGCTGGGAACAGTTTTGTATGTCGCGGTCACACCTCCCAGAGGAGCGTGTTGGAGACCATGTTGCCCTGCACTGGTACTGGCCGGGACAGTAAGAGACACAGGTCTCCATCAGGCTGTGACCCTTCCTGATATGTGGTGAGTGTTTGGGGAACAAAATATCCAAGGCCTGTCACAGCAGCAGCCTCAGAGACAACTGTGTATCTTTTGTCTCTGGTTGAATAAATACTACAAGTAGCCTTGTGTGTGTGTGTGTGTGTGTGTGTGTGTGAACCTAGAATACACATGTAGCTGCAATAAATGAGTATTAATTGGGAAAACAAGCATTTAGCACTAAACAACAAACAGCACTTATATTGATATTCCAATAGAAATGGAAAATATATCTGCTTTATTGAGCGTTCAGAGTGGTGAATTTTTATCATCTGCAAGCCAAACACTAAAATGTTTTGGCAAACAGACCAAAACCCATATGAGCATATGGCCCGCCTAGAAATTATGGAAAATGGAGGACTTAGAGCACAGATAGACACATACAGAGTTCCAAACTGGCATATTGTTCGAACAAAAGAATTTCATTAACACCTATAGCTCTCAATATTGCCTTTACAGTAGTAATGTTCAACTAACATTACAGGATGTGGAAGAATGTAAGAAAATATCCTACATTGTGATGTTGCTATTGTAGCAGATAAATTGTTTTTTTTTTCATTTTGGCTTTTCCATCAAGGACAAGTCAGCTGTTACATTCAACAAATGAATAGAAATATTTACCCTCTTTGGGAGAGATAATTGTATACCTCAATTAATGTGGCTATATATTCTATAGATACTTTAATTCTTGCACCACCACTTGTTACCTCCTGAAAGACATTCGCTTTAATTCACAGTAGAAAGAAACTGTGGAGTTTAGAATGTCATATGTCCTCTAGCAACAGCTAACTGTGCAGATAATATTTTTGCGTTTTTTCTTTACAGCAGTTCTTTTAGACTTTGTGTTTATATAGAGAGTAGGGATGGGAAGATTAACCGATTCCTATGAATACACAAACATGACAGGCACAATGCGAGTGCATCTGTAGAGCAGCAGTGAAGAGATGTAGGAAATAAAGATTTGTCCGTTGTTACATGTCTGTGTCAATAAAATCTTAAATATTTGATTAGTAGATGTTTTATGCATTTATTCAGAAATAATTATTTAATAATTTTATATTTTCATATTTGGTTTCAACCTAAATTAGACCCATTTTATGTTAACATGCGTCAAAGATGTATACTATAGTATGCACACCGTGGTTGCACAACAAATGCATGCAGCAGAATAGTAATTTGATTTCTCTTCTACCTTGGGTTTATTTTGGAATCACAGATTTTAACTGTATAGACACAGACACTACAGGGCACACTGTTGGTTTTAGTTTTAGTTGGTCTTTAAGCAGACTTGATTTCAAAACGAGGAACCATCGTGTGTGTAACGATTTCTCTCATTCATCCAACCACTTCTCTCAGCTGATAATAGAGTGGCGAGTGTCTATAGCCTTTGTTCTGTACATGCGCTCTTGTAAAGAGCCAATTAGAAACCAGTTGTGTGTTAGCATTGCACAGTAATGAGAGTTCTCTGGGAGAAATCTACCTAGGGGAAATCAGGTTTCTCCAATTCCCTACCCCAATTATGGAAACCGGGTTTCCAGTTTACATAAAAGTTAAGAAATCAGCTTATTGGAGAAAGCTGACTGTAACCCGATTTCTGAAGTGCATGTAAACGTACCATTACCAAGTTTTTTTTTTCCTTGTGCTGCTGGCCAACATCTCCACTACGATAGTTTTCTGTAAGCAGTTATGAAAATATATAAAATGTTTATTTTTTTATGGTTCATAATATAGACATATCTTGCTGCTGCTTAAAGTGAGTTAACCCATCTGCTGCTTAAAACTGTTGACCACAGATTGCACTTAATTGTTTTTTTGTTGATTTTGTGCATGTTTCACTTTTTAGGTCAGTTGAATTAAAGGTGTACTGTACAGTAAACTTGAGACAGTGAACACTTTTTGCAAACTTGTGAAAAAAGGCCAGTTTAAGAGAGGTCTTAATTAACTATTAACCAATTTTGATAGTAAATAATCAAATTTCTTGAATTGCATAGCATCATTCGTTTGCATATTCCAACCACTAACCCATCACATTGAATTGTACTGTCTTAAATCAGATCATGTTGAATCATATTGTGACTGAGGAGTGTATCGCACCAGATGCTGCTGCACATGTATCTTTAAATTGGACAACTGACAGTGTATTGAGATACATATTGTATCTGCCTCATGCCAGAAATGCATAATAAAGAGACTAACAAAATGGCAAAGAACTATTGCAAAGAGTTGAGTTACTGCAGGTCTGAAACGTGTTTCATGAGCAGAGAATTTTAATCTTAACCTGTGATGCACGCATACACAGATAGATTATAAATCTGACTGAGCTGACAGGCAGTAAGATGGATGCTACTATCCCATGGAGCCTCCTATTGACTTTAGCTGGACACAGAGTTCTGGCAGACAAAGAAGCAGCCTTTGGTCAACAGGGACCACAGGTACAGAGCAGTCAGTTTTCTAGTCAACACACATTCTGGCCCAAATGAGTCTTCTGAAATAGCTTATTTCAAACCAGATGGCATTAAAATAAGCAATGCTATTTCCATAGCAGAATTTAGTACGTTGAAATGCACATATTGATAGATTTTCAAAAACTGTCACAGCACCTGGAGAGCAAATTCTCTAATCCTGCTACATATGTAAGTAATTAAACTGAAAGTATAGGTAAACCAATGGCCAGTAAATTCAGCAAGTCTGCCAAATTAACAAATTAACATTAATTAACCATGCAGTGTTGCAAGATTTTGAGAGTGCAATGTCCAAATTTAACGGCTCCATTCAGATGAACTGATGGACATTGAAATGAATATGCCAGTTGGCTACAGAGGGCCTATCACCTTTCACTGAGGTGGCTAAAAATAGCAGTATTAGGTAAGAATGTGCATTACAGCACCGTCAAATCAAAACCCCTCCTGACTCCACTAAGATATATAATTACCCTCATGCTGTCACCTGTTTTTGCTGCCTTTTACACACTACAGTCTCTCTGGTAACATGAATAGAACACATTTTAGTGTCTACATCTGAGAAATTGTTTCAATTATAAATACAGATACACTGGATGTAAGTGAAATTATGTGGGAAGGGATACTGACTTTTTCGGAAAAAAAGACAAGGTCACATAAAGCATCACACAGCCAAACACATGTGAAACCTGTGGTGATATTCCAACCTTTGAGGTTTGAGTTCGAACACCAGAGGAGAAACTGAAAGACTGGTTTTATCCCACAAGATGAAGTGGTCAGTGGAGCGCTTTGCTCCTGCAGGCACAGGGGGAGTCCACACAGCGCACTGCTTGGGGTAATATATACACTGGAGAGACATGCTGGGATCATTAGACAGCAAAGACTCCTAAAGAAACTGAGAAATAGCCATGCACTACACTGCAGCAGGTGGATAAACAGACCTTCTCTTGAATTATGGGAGGGTCTTTTAAGGCTTTTGTGTCAGCTTGGAGCTGCATTTCAACTGCCTGTGAATGAGCTTCTCTTGATTTGCTCTAATGTTGTTGGTTTTTCAAATGCTAATTCTATTCTATACAGATGGCAAAAGTAATTTCAAGGTCCATATCCTGTGTCGAAAGTTAGAACTGAAAAGTAAAATTAGGATGTTTTTCAAGACTGGTTGATGTCTCCATGCTTGTTCTTTTTTCCTTTCTTTTTTTTTTTTTACAGTGTGCAATTTGGTTAAAAAAGCGTTCCAGGCTGACTCAATAACTAGCTGTCTAAGTCAACACGGAATAACCAACGAAACCACATATCTGGTCTTTCATATAAAATACCATTCCTTGTAATTCTGGGCTATTATCAATAAAGTCAGAATGAAGGAAATCCATTTAGACAAAACCCCATGTTTTGTTTTAAACTTGCTCTTTTCAGTAAACTCATATAGTGCAGGGGACATTGCAGACAAACTTCAGTGTTGTAGAGAATCAAACAGTAATTCATCAGGCTAGCTGGCATGCTTCTGTTCTTTATTTTACCTTAAAACTTGTTAGGATCACACTTTGTCATCTATTTTATCAGTCCCAGTGCCAGTGAAATGGGCAGACTTACAAAGAACAGCTTTGGATTGCTTTAGCGGGTACATACACTATTCACATCAAATTTGTGTGAAAGCTAGAACTTCAAACACAAATGAAACACACGGATTGAAATGCTTTTTAGGCCAATATTTATTCCCTTTGGCATTGTATAAAATGATTTAATGTTGTTATTTAGTTTACTTATTTGCTAAGTGATAATGTGAGACATGAGTGTCTGTGCTTCACGGACACAGACAGACCACATTAATATTCATGAGTTAGATGATTAATCACTTACACGAATGAGTCATGTTACTAAAAACTGCTCCTGCAGCCAAATATAAAACTAGCATACCAATCTGCACAGAAGTGGGGCGTAATACCTTAGGTGTCTTCTTTCTCTTTGGTGTAACAGTGTGTAAGAAAAATCACAAACACACACACACACACACACACACACACATATTTTAGCATTTAGTCTAGGCTGTATTCTTTCCACAACATGCACTTTGGAAAAGTTCTGTAAACCTGAACATCTGCAGATATGAATTCCTTTGCAGCAGCTGATGCAGCTTGTTTTAAAGTAAAGTTTTGAAGGGACTTTTCAAAAGGTCCCTCTTGACCAGGAGTGTGCCCAGCCCCCGTTACTGTAAGGGGGGCTGTAATGATGCCACTAGAGGCAGCCTTTAAAGACACCCCTGTTGTCATTGGCAGTTTCTGTGCTGTCCACTGATTCATATTTTCCTTACACAACCCTGCACACAGGTTCCCTGTGCACTTGTTGACAGAAGCTTGTAATCTGAAATAGTCTGCAGGGTTGAGCTGTTAAGTCCCTTGTAGGAATGGGATATAGTTATATTGGTAAGGGGAGGATGATGCGGAATAAGAGGGAACATCCTCTGTCCAAAGCTTACTGAGCTGTCAGGTTTCAGTCCTTATCAGAAAGCATTGATTTCCTGCCACATATTTGACTGTATGTGCTGTTACGTCTGTCTTTGACAAGAGTGCTTCTCACAATGGGTGTGCTCTGGTGGTTATGACCACATTAAGAAGCCTATCCACATATTGATCTGTGTTGACGCCAAGCATAGTTCTTTATTTAAAGTGATCCATAACAAAGTAGCCAAGTGCTGTCTTCACACTCTGATCTTTATTGACTACTATCACTGAGTGAGACACAGCAGAGTCATCACAAGCAGC
Organism: Helostoma temminkii; assembly: GCA_900302695.1. Taxonomy (NCBI): domain Eukaryota; kingdom Metazoa; phylum Chordata; class Actinopteri; order Anabantiformes; family Helostomatidae; genus Helostoma; species Helostoma temminkii. The sequence continues at coordinate 30,623 of OMLM01012166.1, forward strand.
ACATTTGGGTGACACAGAGACAGCTAACAGTGCTAATATTTCTGAGTGTGGAAATTTAACATTTCCTTTTTGCAATATATATATATATACTCTGAATTGTGTAGAGCTGACTTGAAATTACATTTTTGCATTAGCATTTAAGTGACCTTTCCAGCATTCAATTCAGCTGTCAGAAATGATACTGCTAAGAGCCCAATGAACCAAAAGGTGCAGGATATACTTGAAACAAGTGATTAAATTGATGTATTAAAGTTCTCCTGGCAACAACTGGATGATAAAAATATACAGTACTGAAAAAACATCAATTTGACTGAACTGCAGTCTTCACCAAATCCATTATGCTTCAAATGTCCCAGAAACTGCAACTGTGTGTTTAATATCAATCTTAAGTAAAAGGAGAAAACAATAAATAGGTTGTGTTTTCCATGGAGACCAGGCCTCAAAATGGACATATACACTGTGCATGCAGAGGACACTGCTTGTGAGAGCAGTCACAATCTATCGGTCATTCCTGGACATTAGTGAGAGTCATTAGACATTTTTAAATGAGGTCATTAAGCTGATGAAATGAGGCCGTATTTAAGTGCAGAAACAAAAGAAAGCAGCACCCATTTCTAATTGGTTAAAAGTTTCTTCTATGTCACGAATGCTGTAATTCAGGCTTGTAGAGACTGGACTAGATGAGGTATTTTGCGAGGTCAAACCAGAAGTAACTGGCCCCAGATAGTTCCCGGCATCATCTATCATTGACAACAACACATTAATTTCAGCATTAACTGCGCCATCTTCATGGCTCACAGTGTGTACGTAGAACTTGATAAGGCAGCCATTAGGGTGCTTTAATTAGACAGTTAGATTTTGTTTCCCTGTAGCTGGTATTATTCAACCTGGGGTGAGTCATCAGACCAAAGAGGGTGTTCCCTTACCCACAGCTATCCATCAGTCAATATGTTTTACCACATACTCATAGCTTACTCAATCAAAAGGCATCCATTCTTATCAAACACAAAACATAAATGCAGGTTATTAAATGAAGATAGACTGTACCATTTGTAACCACCCTCTAGATCTGACGCATACAGTTTAAGTACCTTCTAATGTGTTGCTCCCATCAACAAGACATCAATTGTTATCAAATGTTATGAATCACCATTGCAAACAGCTTTCTGCTCCAATACCTCTATGGTTAAGGTTTGGTTATGTTTATGTACAAATGGCACTTAATCAGTTTAGGAAAGATCAAGTTTTGCATTAAACTATGTACTCATGTTAGGGGGTCTCTCTTATTGTGCTTACATTAAAAACAAATTGGTTAAGGTTCGGAAAGGCCCAGATTTGAGTGAATAGTTTGAAGTCTTATTGTAGATTTGATTAGGTCAAGGCACAAAAAAATCTGTTATAGTTGTGGAAAAGAGCATGGTTTGAATCTAAGTACGAAAAGAGTTTTTCCTTTCTACTGTTGGTCAGCGCTTGCACAGGAGGGATTTGTTGAGTTTTTCAATATACATTTGTAAGGTCTTGCCTTCAAATTGTTTTGTGCTATACTGTATAAATAAATTTGACTTGATTAAATAAACTTATTAGCTAAAATTAACCTGTGGATTAATGCCACTAGGGGGCACTCTGTGTGTTATCTGAAGAGAAAATATGGCGTTTTTTAGAATTTGATAAAATTTACGAGTCTCACCATATAATTGTTTTACTGTGTTTCATTTTAGATGGATGGTCAGGGAAGATTATGAATTATGAAATATAAGAAAGAATGTTACACAAAAGTAATGCCAAGGTAACAATAGAAAATTTAAAAACAGAGACAAGCAGACAGTTAATTGTTAAACATTTATTGTTACATCTCTACTGTGAGGTGTCTAAACATATTTAGAATTGACAATAACCTTTGGAGACAAATTCCACTTTAGCGCTGATCTAGGACTGTGGTTTGATTAAAAACTGTGTTCTTTGTGTTGATCAAGTCTGATGACTCAGTCAAGTGTGATACAGCCAGGAGATGTGCCCTGGAATTAATCACTTCCTTCCTCTTTGAATTAAAAAAAAGTACTATACTGGGTCATTTTCAGTGCAGAGCACTAAGACTGAGGAGGAGCTTACAAAACATTCACAGCAAAGGATCTCAAGAGGAGATAGATGAATTATTAATTGCCAGCGTCTTTGTAAACTCCAGAAAATATAAAATGATCATATTTGCGGGCTATGCAAGGTTCGAAACATTTTTCTCTTGCAAGTTTTCCCCATTTTTGCCTATTTTTGCAGCTGGGTGCAGTACCATTGAAAATGTGGTGTATGGTAAATAGCTCTTAAATTAGGTCCCTGGCCTTCCAGCTTGGTTATCTGTGATGATCGGAACAGTGTGTGCTGCTTGAAAAGACCCATTTTCCCTCTGGCACATCATTTAACATGTCTCATTTACCAGGGAAATATGCAGGTCACACACCAAGAGATTTCTGGTCACATCCTTACCTCGCTCAATACAAATTTAAAGGATTTGCATTAGAACAACTATTAAATTTCTTCTACTCTTTGTGTTTCTACCTGATAAATATTCATGTTTTCTTTTTCTTTTACCACAATAAATTTCAAGTAGGTGCCTTCAGCACAAAGAGGGGAAAAAATAGCATTTTTACTTGGTAATGATAGCTCAACCTAGATCTTTGAGGGGTACCTTAATATAAAAACACTGGGCACGCTTGAAAGAACATTATGTCAGGAAGTGAACACATATTCAGTCCACATTATCTTTAAAGGTTAAATTAAAGATTTAGAGTGAAACTGATGCAAATAATTTTGTGACATATTTACATCTCATTGTGATAAACAATAGAGGAGCACACAAAATCACTAACATAAGCTATTTCAAAATGCCAAGCTTATGATTTAGAGTGCTCTGCTTTATAGGCAGTAAGTAAAAAGTGATGTAAAATGTCATTCTCTAAGAACAAAGATGCTCTCTGAAGTCAACAGATTCACCACCCGAAATCCATTAGCATCATGTCTGTTTTTATTTTAACCCTTGTTTCCAAAAATATATAGTGATGTCCTGGTACCAGTATGGGGGGGTCCAATACTGCCCTGGTGTACTCATAATTGTAAAACTTCTGATACTGCAGTAATACTGCTTTACAGCAGAGCGTTAATCTTGTGTTTGCTTGCAGTGTGGAAATATTGTAAGATAGGTGGGGATGACAAAAGTAAAGCAGACTGCAAGCTCTGTTCTGCTAAACTGGCTAATTGAAAGTAAAAAACAGCTCTTCCAATGCATTTAAAGAGTTAGCATTGCACACACTACAACAAGTCTGCTAATGCCGGCAGCAGCAGTAACCAACACTGCAACGACTACTGGAGAAGAGGGTTGCTAAGTATGTTGTGCTTGATGACCAGCCCTTTTTGTGGAAAAACCAGATTCCGCCGCTTCCTCGGTATGCTGGAGCCCAGGTATGTTATTCCCAGTGGCCACCACATTAAGTTTGGAATCACGCGCAAAATAGTTGGACATCTGGAAGTAATTTATTAAGTGTAATGGGGTGGCAGTGCCATGCTTGTTTTAAGTTTTTTGTTAATGTTTGGATGTAAGCAATAGTCTCCTGTTGTGTATTTTATTTTGTGACAGTCAGAAAGCAGACAACCTCTGATTACAGTGTTATTGCACTTTTTCTGGTAAGTGCAGTTTTGATAATAAAAAAATGTTGCAACTGCAATATTATATACTATATATATAAAATATAATTATACAGTACTCGGCATCGGTAAGTACTCAAATGTAAGTACTTGTATTTGTAGGCGTAAGCTATTCAATTTATTCTTAGAATGCCCTGGTATTTTCTTTCACATTAGCTCACAATGTTCACAGTTAATGATGGTTGATTAGACCTATAAACTTTCAGTCTTATTCAAGGACAAAAAGCAAAATGCACCTGCTTTGCCACAGCAACTACACTATAGAAGGACATAATTGACACAAAACTATGTCATAATCAAACCAAACTTAACCAAAGAAGCAGATAAAGCACAAGCATAAAACACAATGCAATTTAAAGAAGTAGTAGCAGCAGCAGCTTTTTATGCTCTCTCACTACAATCTCCAGCTGCTATCGTGTGCAAAAAAGCAAGGTGACGGAATATTTGTGAACAAGAGATTTTCACTAAGCTTAGGAAAAAAATGCAACAATTGATGAACAAGAACTATAATTTTAAATATGAAAGAAGGAAACTCACTATAACACTCATAAAACATGTTTGTTAGCATTGCATTGTTAAATATATTATCAGATTATTATAATTTAATCAATAACATGTAAGATGCATTTTTATTTCGTAGGTGGTTGTGATAGAGCCAGGTTTACTAATATATTTATTTTAGGTGGTTTGATTTACACAAGCAATTCACACATTTTTTTCCACCTGCAAAGGCTATTAAATGAATAACGGTAGGAGTAAAAATGATGGTGTTTCCTTATTAAATGTAGTGGAGAAAAAAAAATACAACTCACTCCTAAAGACAGTAAAATACAATGTTTGAGTACCAAATTGTATGTACAGACATGAAATGTACTTACTGTAAATTTCCTTCATCAACAAACACATGGATAGAAAGCTTTAGCAGCCAAATGGTTATAGCACATGCCACAAAACGGCAACACCCGGGTTCGAATCCTGCTGCAGTATATCATAGCCATTTCTGCATTTTTTTGTCTACCTCTTCACTACAGTCTGTGAAATAAAGGCAAATAAATATATAAAACTTAACTAAACACAAAAACTAAACAGTCTAGTATAAGAATCCACAAACTTGTATAGAAGGAAATTTAAATACAGGCAACAACTCTTCTAATCCAAGTTTATACTGTCTCAGTATCATAGTTCAAAACAGGAGCTGTCATACACTGAATCACAGACACTTTATTCAACTTTACCTATTCATTTTTACAATGTCAAGGTAATCATTCTGCTGGAGAACGCAGACAAACCCACACGTTCTTCACTCCTATATTCTTATGAGAAAAAAAAAACACAAACCCACAATGCTTTGCATAAAATGTTGCATGCTGTAAAAAGACAATCACCCTCATTTTCAATAATCTCTATTGTGGAGTCACAGAGTCCAAGACAATAATTCAGTCAGTATTTTTGCAGACTTTCTGTAATTTAATGTGATCCAGCCTTGACTCACCTTCAAGAAAGAATTGGGGAACTTGCAAAGACTTTTTATGGCCGTTTGCAATTCAACAAACATTCTACTGTATATGCCCTTTGCGCCCTTGGTAAAAGTCAGCCCATATTCTCTGCTCCAGTGGTGTCCGTAATGGCTTGCTTGTTTAAATATAATTAAGATTTTGCCCAGCGAGTGAACAATACAAGTCCTTGATTGTGTCAAACTCAGAATGCCCTTTTGAGCTGATATCAACATCAGTTTCTTGTCAAATCCACAAGCCACACTGAATGATGACATGCTAGTTCTAATAGCTTGTGGGTTTTTGTGTTAATGAAGGACATGATCTTGTCAAATACGGAATGCACTCAATATTCTCTTTATTTCTCAGTTGCTGGCGCTATCATTGCAAAGTCATTTAGGATGCTGGCTAGTGGTGTGCATTTTCCAGCAGCAGCAGATTAACACACCTGCCAGGAGCCACATCATTCATTTGAACAACATACATTATTTGCATTTCAATAGCTGACACATCCTGTTAAAGATCCTTTTTACTGAAATGAAATGTTATGCTAATGACGTTTTACAATACTCTATTTGTGATAGCAATGAAGTTCACTACCAAAACGTGGACTCATGATGACATCAAGAGTAAAGAAGACAATCGAATCATGACATTGTCGGACTGTTGATCATAGATTTGCAACATTTAAACAAAGCTGCATAAAAAAAGTCCACAATAAATCCTGGGCCTAAAAATAACTCACACAAGCAAAAGCTGACTGTACTTGTACTTGGCTTGTGTTTGACAATATTTATTGCCCCCTCACTGTGCACAGCACTTCCCATAATGCCTCATGATGAAATGGTTCCAATTTCAATCTGACCTTCAGAGTGTTCTCTTTATGCATCGTTCTGTGTTACAGCGTGTCATCAGGAGACTCTCAAGATGTGGCAGGACTGCGAAAAAAGGTCCCCCGAAACCAGCTTCTTAATTGAGATGACAGCTGGAGGATTTCCAACTACAACAAAAACAACCTCAACACAGGAGAGGCAGTGTTGTGGGACAGAGACATCTTTTTTTGAAGCAAAATGGAAATATAACTCAAACTGGGCCGACATTTAGGCTGTAGCTCTTGGTAATAGCGTCGGTAATGGATTGACATGAGCAGACAATGTCATAATGGAATGAGCGAACAGGCTGTCATACAACAATCATATCTTATATTTTCTTTTGTGTCAATTCACTACACACACTTTCTCTCTAAATGACAGGCAATGATAGACAGTACCTCCCGGTATGGTTGGCGGTAAGCAGCACTGAATCAGGCTGCTAAGTCCACTGGCACTGAGACAGCAACGCTACACTGACAGAGATCAGCACATTTAAACAAGTCACAGAAGAAGTGTCCTGAGCACTTATATTGATGGTGTTATGATGAAACTCAACACACAAGTTGCTCACACACCTGTATAGCAATTTAAAATATAATCACCCTAGTATGTAAAGAAGCGCTCCACTTCAGCACCAAGCAATTATAAATTAAGTAATTACTTGATTTAATAAAGCTGCTATATTGACAATGATTGATTATAGTGAAATTTGTTTAGTTTGTTGTAAATGACTTTATAGCTTAGGTCACTGCTAACCAAGTCTGAGAGGAAAATTTTAAAGGTAAAAAAAAAAAA
>OMLM01012168.1:7411-28565 GCA_900302695.1 Helostoma temminkii
CTCAAAGGGGGATTTGTTGGGTTTTCCTTATTATTTAGTTGTATTGTAAGGTCTTAAACCTTAAACATTGTAAAGTGCCTTGAGATGACTTTTGTTGTGATTTGGAGCTATATAAATAAAGTGAATTGAATTGAATTGAATTGACTTCCTGACGGGCTGATCACAGGCAGCATGGGTGAGCAGACATCCTGAAGAGGAAGACAGATGGGTTCTCCAGGGTGGTGTGATCGGTACAGTGATCAACAGACAACAGACTCGTCTCTGCATTGTGGTCAGGAAAGTACCTGCACTCGCCATCACAGAGACAGTGAGAATGAGCTGGAACTTGGTCTGCACAGCACACACATTAAGTATTATTACATATGTTGGCTATTTACCTACAACTACCTGACACTGCACATATAGCGACAAGAACAAGTAAGTAAACTGCTTCAGCTTAGACATATTCTTAGGATGTCTACCCCAACCAATCAAGGTAGATTGCCACCCTGGCCTGGTTCTGCTGAAGGTCTGTTCTGTTAAAGGGAGTTTTCCTCTACACTGTCTCCTAGAGCTGTTCAGTGGGGTTTGTTGAGTTTTCTATACAATTCCATATAGTTGTAATGAATGGTCTTAAACCTTAAACATTGTAAAATGTCTTGAGTTAGGACATCTGGTATGAACAGCTCTATTTAGCTCAGTCCACTGCATCTCTACATGGTCGAGGTCTGGGCTCTGACTGTTATTCTGTAGTGGATTTACTTTGCTTGTTTAAGGTCATTGTCCCGCTGCATCACCAGCTTCTACTAAGCTACAGCTTGCAGACAGACACCCTGAAAATCATAAACTTGGGAAAACTTTCCCTGCATGATGACAGTCCAGACTTTAGCGGCAGCAAATCAGCCTTAAATCATGATGCTCCCTCCGCCTCACTGTTTGGATGATTCATGTTGGTGTGTGGTTCACTTTTTACGAAGCTGTCTGAGCTGAAGCATGGTCCTAAATTCCTCCTGGACGTTGTGCAGGTCAAATCCACAGCTACAGGAAGTGCTTTGTTGAGGTTATTACTGCCAATGGTGGCTGTACTTTGTTCAGTAAAGACATTAAAGATCATGATTGTTTGTGTCTTATTAGCTTAGACTTATTATATCGTGTTGTGCCTTTTGATGGTGAGAAAAGTTCTGGGGTTCACCTCCTTCAGCCACCATGAACACCAAGTAACTCAAGGACATCTGAGCATTGTACAAAGGATTTAAGATGGTCAATGACACTTTAAATTTGTGACCCAAAAAATTTCCAAATCCTCAGGTTTTCTGATTGTTCCCAAGATCACATAAAAAGAAGGAGATTTTCACGTATACTGAGACTTTTTGACCTCACAGCATATTTATGTCAGCAGTGAGGCGCCTCACATACTGTCCCTCAATAAGTAGGAAGAATTTTCTACTGACCAGGATGTATGACAGCGACCAGTCCACCCAGTGACTCTGTCCCCCAGCGACCATGAAACTCTGAGTCGACATCCAGACAGAAGATGTAGTCAACGTTATCACGAAGCTTCTCCTCTATCAGCGTACGGACGTACTCCATCCTGCGAGCTGAGATCTCCTGCCAACGGTTGGAGCTGGGCACTGGCAGCACCACGAGCTGGAGGAGGAGGTGTCAGATGTCAACCAGAAAAATGTAAAGAAACACTTAAACAAAGTGAAACTCAGCCTGAGTTTAAGAGCTGAGCTCAGTTTGATCTGTGGCTTCTGTCATTAATCTGTTCTACGCTGCCTGGTTACCTGTCTGCCGCCGGCCATTTTGACTTGAGGCACCTCGCCTGGTCGGTCTGTGAACACATAAACGTGCACGTTGAAACCAACGAAGAAATGCTGCTCTGCCGTCTTCAGGAAGTTTTCCAGGAACCGGATGTACCTGTGGAGAAGGCCAGTGGGGTCACCTTGAGGTTAAAGATCAAACTGCAAATGGAAAGCACAGCGCTGAGTTTTCAGACGTACTTTCCAACAGCAAACACGGTGGCTGCGATGGTGATGTTCTTTGGTTTGTAGATGCTGTCGAGGAGAACGGGGTTAAAGGTTCCCTCCCAGACGATAGGAGCCAACCAAGGTGTCACCGTCACCACATCGGTACGACTGCGATTAAAGACAAACAGGTGTGATCAAGAGCATCAACAAAAACAACAGAGTTGACTTGACACAACACTATAGTAGATGTTACTCACCCCTGAACGATGCTGGGCTGTTTGTACTGCAGACTGAAACACAGACAGTTTCCACATGAGACAACACGCAGAACGGCAGCGTCACCTACAGACGTATTACAGCTACAACATGAACCATCATCATCCTGAAGACCTTTCTGCTGTCAGGCTGCATGACAGGAACGATCACAGAGTGGCTCTGATCTAAAAGGTTTTTTTCTGTCACAGTTAAATTATGAACACATTTAACAGTGAGTCTTCAGGAGGTGAGTCAGGTGGAAGGAAATCAGGGACCAGATTCCACAGTCCAATCTGTGATTTTAAACAATAAAATCACTCTGGCGAAGGTTCAGGAACTATGGTGTTTTTAGTTACATTTGTGTAAAGTCACTTGAGGTTTTTTGTGTTAAAACCACAGCAGGATCTTTCTCTGACCTGAACAGAACCAGAAGACAGTTTCATAACACTAGAGTCACTACATATGGACCTTAACATAACTTGTCAGCAGCTTTCTTCCCCAAATTCCCAATAGTCACCTGCTAACAGGAAACCCAATCACTGATATTCCTTTTCAAACAACATGAACTCGATCTAGTGCTGGTTCAGGCTTGGTTCAAACTGGTTTGCTTTTCTACATACTACAGAGACACATCATTACATCACTGTGTACATACAGACGTCTCACAGCCTTCACAGCGCTGCTAAAGCTAAACACAACATCAAGCTCCTCAAGTGTGGATCCTGACTTTATGAGCCTAAACCAAACGCTGTTGGTCCAGCACATATGTGTGTACATATGTTTCTCATCTGGTCTTAAATGTCTTTAGATCACAGAATGATGTGTTGCTGTTTGAGATCGTTTAGCTTCACAGAAAGTGATTTGTTGATTCAACAGGTTTGGCAGTAATCGGGCCTGGGTGTGGCAAGTTAAACTAAACTCAGCTTTCCAAAAAACCTGGTTAATTACAGTTCATTTATGATTTATCAGGGGGTGGGGGGCAATTATCTCATCTCATTTTATTAACTGTTAACTGTGACAGATCAGGACAAATACTTTCACAGCACTGTAACTAGACCACAGGTCAGTTCGGTTTAGCTGTAGAATTTATTTAGAGGCAAGTGTGGATGATGAAGCGTGACAAGTGAAGTCTCAGAGTATAACTCAAGCTGTACTTTAATACAATTTATATCTATCTTTTTTTTATTTTGATTTTGTCCATGAAGCATGGAAAATTAGAAACTTAAGCTCTTGAGCCAGAAGTCACGCACACAAATGTATTCTCTAAGTCCAGTGTGTGATAGGAGCCCGTTAGTGTCAGGTCTGATAAGTAAGTATCTTATTGCAGCAGTTGAGATTATAAAAAATGATTTGACAGTAAATCTACAGACTAAAGTCCTTTTTACAGATCCCCTTCACGACACGCCCTTATGTTAATACTTAGAGGAGCGTTCTGGCCAGACCTGTTAGAATTAACAGATGAATGTGTGACTGACAGGTTGAGGTTGTCTCTACTGTCTACAAAGCTTTTTCACTGTGTTTAATTATAGCAGCCATGTTTCTATTTTGACATACATGTGTCACGTCTTTACGTGTCTCTACAAGAAGCAGCTGCTCAGTTGTTGAGAAGTTTGCTGCTCTGGTCTTTTCCATTTTTACCAGCGATTCTGTGATCAATGCCGTGGTCTGTTTCAAAATGCAGTAAACTACAGCTGAAAACCTTTTGGTCCTGTGGTGTTATTTCCTAACAGTAAAGACTTTTGTCCATGTAAGAGCTTCACCGGCGTCGGGCTGCCGATGAGCTTTCTGCCACACTGCATCAGCTGCTGGTGTGTGACAGTGTTTGGCTGTAAAGTGTGTGACCGATAAGAGCTGCTAGACACCGAGACGGCGAGTTCGTAGCAGATACTGAACAGACTGAAGGTTCACACCGACTGCTGCTCTCTTCAGTCACATACTGTACGCTGTATTTGCTGAATGCAAACTACCAGTGGTGTTACACCCAGCCTCAGGTGAGCTACATATATCACACACTGAGGCACTCACACTTGCTTGGGTGTGACTCCACTCCTGGTTTGCGGGGGGGGGGCAAAAGGGAGACAATGATAAAGTGACAAAAACTGAGCTAATAAGAGAAAGAAAACAGCAAAAAAACAACAATAGTAACATTAATAGTAGTAACAATGATGAGAACTAATAATAGGAATAACAAGCTAATCAGAGTGCAAACATACGTGCATGTTATTGGTGCAGCAACACAACAGCAGCCGCTTGTGATGCGTGTGTGCGGGCGCATAAACATGCCCCCGAGTGCTAGCAGTGACTCCCGCCACTGTGACAAGAGAACCAATGACAGTTGTGTTCTTAAAATGAAATATGATGATGACTGTACTTACTGGTCTGGAGCCACCAGGTGAAATTCACAGTTCCTGGTGTCTTCAGGAGCACATCTACACAAACACAACAATACTCACTTTTATGTGTTGCAGAAAATACACGAATCCTTTTGCCTTGGCACCGTGAGATCTCAGCAGCATTTGACACTGTGGAACACAGTATCCTCACTGACCGACCGAGAGGTGGGGGGTATCTCTAGCTCAGCTCTGCAGTGGTTCTAAGTGACTGTTGGTAAATACGCCTCTTCATGGGCAGCTCAGTCATGTGGTGTGCCACAACGTTCTGTTCTGGGTCACATCCTATTTTTGTTGTGCATGCATATACATGCATATACAACAAAAACGCATAATTGGGAGTGTTCCATTTGATTACAGGTAGGCGGATGGTATTCAGTTATACATGGCTTTACCTGGCAAAACCAAGGTGCAGGTGTGCGTTTATTTATTTATTATTTATATATCTCTTTTTAAATATGTTGTCAGTTTGGATAAAGGCGCCAAAAGACTAAATGTAAATGTAAACCTTGTTAGTTCAATAGCATGAGGTAATTCCAATGTTTAGATTCACTCTATCCATAATATACTGTTAGCACTAGGTGCCAGCATTTTGGCACCAGGCCGGATTAACCCTAGAACACACTGGACAGCCTCTGGGTGGGTGGAAAGCACAACCACTCCTAGGAGGGGACACTCTCTGGGCAGGAACTTACCTTTTCACCTCTCTGTTCGTCTTGGGAAACGACTCTAAGCAAAACCTTATCTCTGTGGACTCGTCAGACATCTGCGCAGAATCATGAAGTGATCTGGCCTTTGTGTTTCCAAGGACCCTGCTCAGTTGAGGGGTCAGTGCTGCTGCCGTCTGCATTTCTGACGGCGCAGAAGTCTTGTTATGTGTGGGGGAAAGATGTTTGACTGGTCTGCCCACATGGTTGAAGATGCTTTCACCACACTGAAGGTAACTGCTCACTTGGATTCCACCTCTACTCTTTTGTTTCCTTGGCAGTTTAACCCAGAACTGTTGAGGGTATCGAGGTCCTTATGGGTCAGAAAGGGACATTACCCAGACCACCAATCATCATCACTTCAGTCCACAAAAACATCCTGAATGCAAGGTCTGGTGTTATTTACTCCAAACATCTGGATTTGAAATCACAACTAAATCCAACTTAGAAACCAAACACTCACAATATTATATGAGATCGAGTCGCCAGCTCAAGGGGCAGCACCAAGCAGCCAGGTAATAGGCTGGGAACTTATTTATATTCTAGTGTAGGAAGTTAGAGATCACTGGTAAGTGTTATATGTGACAGTGTGGAGAAGGGTCTGCTGCATGTATTAAACCTGAGCTTCTTCGAAGGTTTAGTAACTTTAAACTCAGATCATTTTCTACGACACTGCTTCTCCCTTATTTTATCATCAGACTGTGGACTCAGAAATTAGGTCTGTTCGCATCAGTTTCAGCACCTAAAGTGAAAAGGGCATCGTTTTTATCTGCAGGTGTTGGTGAAAAGGCAGCAGGAATAGTTAGAGTGGACCACTCCCTACACTACACATGATGTGTGTTCACAGGTGAAGTAAAGGAACAGCACTGGCCTCTCTGAGCAGGGAGTGCCCCACGCATAAACCTGTTCTGTCTCATTTTCAAACTAATCCCCTACAGTGTTCCAGCATCTCAATGACCTGACGTTCATTAATGTGTCTGTGTGCTGACAGGAGAAACTTTCTGGTTTGTCCTGTTGGCACATGGACGTGTGTTCACCCTCCTCAGGGGACAGGATTCTGTTGAACACTGTCATGACTGTGATGATGAGGATGATGCTTCTACCCTCCTCCACCACCTACAGCAGCACAAGTCAGTCCTCTTTACACTGAACTGCCTGTTTGAGGAGGCTTTACTGCGCCAACAGGCTGCCTCGCTGTGCTGTACAAAATATAGAGATCGTTACCCAGAGAGATTTTAAATCCAAAACTGAAACCACCACGGGGCGAACTATAGACATTTGCACCATGTATTTGTTTTATTTTAAAGTTTTAAAACTGTCTGTGTCTCTCTCATACACTACACAGCTCCCCAACATAAAAAGTCAGGAAGGAGTCTGTTGTCTCGACACAGTTCAACTCTGGGAACGGTGCTTCCGTAATGAGAAGTCAGATTACTGATCTGCTGCATGTGAACGAGGATGTCCAGTAACCCGTCTCCAACCAGCAGAGCTGGTGGCCTCCGCAGGAGTCCAAGATCTGTAGTGGATTTCACAGGCTGGATGGAGATGGAAGACAGATACAAGATGATCCTAAAGGATCACGGTCGCACGTTCAGGGAGTGACGAGAAGGAGAAACACTACTCAGACTGATAGGATTTAGTTATAGTTGGAGTCAGACTGGGGTCTGGTGAAGGATAATAACACGCCTTCCTCTGACCACTTGTAGCAGTCCTTGGTGAGTCTCCAGCGTAACGTTAAGTGTGATGCTTCAACACGAAGGCTGATGTGACTGATCATCCACATACTGAACACAGTGTGACAACTTTAGATTTGTAGTCCACGCACTAAGCCATATTAGCTGTGCTCAACCACAGTGTGCATACAATAATAAACACCTGCAGTGCACATTACCATAAAGTCTAATTAGAAAGGAATAAAACTTTATTGGTCACAGACAGTATCGGTGCAGATCTGCATCAGTTCACGGCAGCTCTGTCGATGCAGTCGCCTGTTTGTGTATCAGTACGAATCAGTTGATCTTCCCATGCCTACTGCTGATGCATCGTTTCACGACCAACCATGGACGTGAGGCAGAGCATGACACAGCTACACAACCATAGCTTACACCCAGCCACAACACCACCTGCCATAACTGCGGTAACAAACAGAGAAGCGGCTCCAGCAGACACGTGGTCCACAACACAAGCAGAGATAAAACTGGCCAATTAACCAGGACGCAAAGCTTTAAAGAAAGAAACAACGTACCAGTGACGTTTTGATCCTTCAGCATATTCACCTTCACAAACAGTCCACAGGGAACAACACATGCTCCAGTGCTGCAGTGAAAACCACAAGCTCAGAGTTCCTCAGTCACTGCTTACACAACGTCCAGAAAACAGAAGTGAGCAGAAAGTAGTGTACATGACACTACGTTCATCAGTGTTGCATTGTGGGATAGAATTCTCACTCCACAACAAAATAGCAAACACACTATATAGTGACCAGGGAGTGATTTCAGACACAGCCTCAACATTTTCCTCTTCTTTTTCTTTTTTATTCTGCAAAGATTCAAGTCCACAAAGAAGAGACTTCCTGTTCAGGCAGGGAGGACCAAGTCCACCCCGTCCCCATGTGTATGACCTTTTTAAAACCTCCAGACAGACACAAACTACGACAGGAAGAGTGTGAACAATGGGGTCTGTTAGAGAGCCGAAATTTAGTTAAACTGTCCCTTTAAAGGGGTCTGGACTGTCTGTGCTCTGCACCTGCTGGTCTGTGCGATACTGAAATATGTGTACAGCTTCAGTGTTTTTACTTTGGATGAAGTGAGACAGTGTGAACAAGATGAACATGAGTTTCCCCTCCAGGGATCAATAAAGTGTTTTGTTATCCTATCTTCAGGTGAACAGGTAGAGCTGATAAGCCTGTCAGACTACACCCAGGGGAACGTCAGTGACGAGGTTTGTGTTACTGACCCACTGTCCGCCGTCGTCTCCGGCTGCTCAGCCAACAGTCTGTGAAACACAAACACAAAGACCAGATCAACGCTGCAGCCGAGGACCGATCAGTTCTACTGGAAATGTTCCCCTTTCGGAACAGAACTTCAAGTATGTGGTTCAGAACCAATCTGGATGTTAAACTGTTAAATCTGCTCGTCCAGGAAAATAGAAACTTGGTTTAGGAAGGAAAAACTGAAAACATTTGGTTTTATTTTGAAAAACTATTAAGTGAGAGACATATTGTTTTCAAATCAATACTGTAACTGAACAGAATGTGATTTTAAATACTAAAGTATTTCAGCGTCCTCTTGACGTCAGCGTGACTGGATCAGCAGATGGTACCAGCAATGTATCCTTAACGAAAGCTTAAAGCACAGCAGCTGGAACAGACACTTGGTGTGTTCATGTTGGACTATTACACAGGCTCTAACTAGAAACCAGAGAGTAAAGCAGGTGACTGAAAAATTTCTAATCGGTTTCCGCCCTCAGTCAGACTCCAGACTGGAGCCCATCTCAAATAATCAGACAAAAACAGCTCACGGATGTTTAACAGCTGTCAGATCCTTTTCAACTACAAAAAAACATAAATCACCCTGATGAACAAACAGTCCACAGCAGCAGGGAGCAGCTGGGTGCGACCTGCAGGTGAACAGCACAGGTGAACACTGGAAAAAAAACAGCTATAGCCAAGCTATTCAGCCAGAAGGAAAGAAAGAAACAGATGAGTGTAATTACCTGTGGGGCTGGAACAGGTACCAGTACACCAGCCTGCAGGTTAGAGCACACACACCATCAGTAATAATAATAATAATAATGATAAGAGCATAGTGTGATACAATAATACTAAACATCAAAATTAAATAATCAGTAACATCTGAACATTTTAAACTGAAAACTGTGATGAACAATATATTACTTATTTCATAAGCGACACTGCAAACTGGTCTCATTTCAGTGCACTGACACAATCTGAGCTGAATCTGAACATGATTAGAAAACAGTTTCCGGTTTCCAGCTAGCTACCCGAGCGTGTGTGGATGGAAATATAATGCTGTGAATGCTGTGAGCACCAATAAGGTAGGAGAACGCTGTGTAAGTGCAGAACCCGTTCTTCCTGCTGAATAAAGACAGACAGGTGCAGATTGTAAAAATGAATGAACTGATTGTCTCAGCTTGTTTGAACGTACACTTAGACATGCCGCTCAGGTTTGCCTGTTTAGGTTATTGTTGGTTATTGGTTATTTATTGAGATCTACTTTTTAATGCTGGACGCTGGACCTGGGTCCTTAAGAAGAGACTGTAGTATAAATACTACACCGCAGCTACTGGTCAATCAGCTTCCAATCAGCCACATAGTGTTAGTGTTGATTTGCAGTAACCTTCACTCTAAGAGGAAACTGAAGCGAATAGAAAAAACATTAGGAAGCAGCAGAAAGACTCAAACACGTCTCTGGGCTGCTCAAATATCCGACTCCGTTTGTTGTGTCGCTCTTAAAACTATTGGATTCCTCCAACATTTTCGGGACTCGCACTCCAGCCTGGCCATAGTTTTATTCAGTCAGAAAAGAACAACACCTGAGTCACTGCACTTATTATTCCAGTTTTAATGAGAAGCTCGGACATGGTTAGTCTTCCTGAGAATCTACTCTGATGGAATATTTCACTGACTCGCTCAGAATTGCAACCATGTCCTCAAGAATAATCCTGAAGCAGCTGAGCTGGAAAAACCAGCAGAACAGGTTATCACTCAGCTTCCACATTCATCATCTGCAACACAAATACACTGACCTGTGACTCAAACCATGTTCAGCTCACTTTATTTTCTCCACTCAGAGATTTACACTTTATTTACAGCGTCGTGATAAATTAATGTTTAAGGTTATTTAAGTGACACTGGTCAGACATCGCTCACAGTACTAGTCACAGTACTAGTCACAGTACTAGTCACAGTACTAGTCACAGTACTAGTCACAGTACTACAGTCACAGTACTACAGTCACAGTAGTAGTAGTAATTGTGTACACACTCACGCCAGCACCAGTGTCGTTAGCAGGACCCCTGTCACAATTTTAGTGTTCTGCTGCATCACGCAGTCTGAACCAGACCAGAGTTCAGATCCACAGGGTCAGAGTCCTTGATCCAGACCAGAAGATCCAGACCCAGGACTGAATAGGCAGATGGCTACTGTGAAGAAGAGAGGTGGTCTGTGGTGGTCCTGGCCCCGGTCCGTCCGGCTCTGCTGAGTCTGCTGTGGATCAACAGATTCAGGTGTCGGTCAGAAACAGAGGTTATTAAAAATGACACCGATCCCAGAGCAGCTATCGCTGCTGCACCTGTCAATCACTGTTCAGGCAGTTGAATCCTAACTGGAACTGAAATCGAAGCATTATCGCGTATTCTAACATGAAATGAACGAAGGAAGGAACCGTTTCAAATACACTGTTCGTGTAGTTTGTCACTGTGAAAGCAAATGACGCACCAGGAAGCCCGAGGAAGAGTTATTGTTGTGATGGTCATCTAGTCGTCTAAGCCAGTCGTCTAAGCTAGTCGTCTAAGCCAGTCGTCTAAACCAGTCGTCTAAGCCAGTCGTCTAAACCAGTCGTCTAAGCCAGTCGTCTAAGCCAGTCGTCTAGTCTAGTCGTCTAAGCCAGTCGTCTAAGCCAGTCGTCTAAACCAGTCGTCTAAGCCAGTCGTCTAAACCAGTCGTCTAAGCCAGTCGTCTAGCCTAGTCGTCTAAGCCAGTCGTCTAAGCCAGTCGTCTAAGCCAGTCGTCTAAACCAGTCGTCTAAACCAGTCGTCTAAACCAGTCGTCTTGCCTCTCCTGGAAAAACGTAGGTAATTGTGTTTGAACAAGTAGACAAAGGGACAGTACTGCACTGTACTATACTATATCATATACTGTGGCAGATGACCGCCCACCCTGAGTCTGGTTCTGCTGAAGGTTTCTTCCTCTCCACTGTCTCCTGGTGCTGCTCAGTGGATCTGTTGGGTTTTCTATATAATTCTGTACAGCCATATTGTTAAACAACTACAGGTCTTGAACCTTAAACACTGAAGTGCTATATAAATAAACTGAACTGTGGTGTGGTGTAGTGCGGGGCTGGAGCTTGATTATGTAAATGCATTGATTTGGGTGCCACGCACTGATGCTTCTGGTTTACATCCGTTCCAAACTGCAACAGCTCCCAGAGAGGGAGCTGGAACAGAGCTGCTCTGTGCTTTGTTACCACTGCAGGACGACGAGGCAGCAGCTTCACTATGATTCAAAGCGTCTCTCTGATTGCTGCTTGGCTTCAGTGTCTTTACCCGTCACATCTCAGAACAGATGCTAACGGCCAGTAACGCCACGCTAACACCACCTTTTATTTGCCCTAATAAAACTAATGTCGTGCTAACACGTCATTAGCATTAGGGTGCGTTCATGGACAGTACAGAGTGTAGGTCATCTGCATGTCAGAGCCTCACGATGAAAGAAAACAGTAATCAAGAGCTTTAATACCCAGAGCTTGTGATGAGCAGTATCACAAAGTGGTTCTTCATTCAGTGAGAAATGTTATAGTAACAGTTAGTATTTACGGTAGTTTGACCAAAGGACTAATCAACTAATCAAAAATTAAAGATTCAATTGAAAAATAATCAGTTAATCAGAAACAAAGTTCCTGCCTGGTAACACCTGTGCTAATGTGCCATCATAACACAGTGACAGCAATACGACAGGTATTTAACACAATGCTTTCAGATGTTCACCTGTTTCCAGGTGCGGGTCGACACCTGACTACACAACAACACTGGCAGACAAGGAACCTTTAAACAGCACCGCCCCACTCAGAACCCTGACTGAAGCGCTCCACATGCCAACCTCAGAACCCTGACTGAAGCGCTCCACATGCCAACCTCTGGACCCCTGACTGAACCGCTCCACATGCCAACCTCTGGACCCTCTGACTGAACCGCTCCACATGCCAACCTCTGGACCCTCTGACTGAACCGCTCCACATGCCAACCTCTGGACCCTCTGACTGAACCGCTCCACATGCCAACCTCTGGACCCTCTGACTGAACCGCTCCACATGCCAACCTCTGGACCCCTGACTGAACCGCCCCACATGCCAACCTCAGAACCCTGACTGAACCGCTCCACATGCCAACCTCTGGACCCTGACTGAACCGCTCCACATGCCAACCTCAGAACCCCGACTGAACCGCTCCACATGCCAACCTCTGGACCCTGACTGAACCGCTCCACATGCCAACCTCAGAACCCCGACTGAACCGCTCCACATGCCAACCTCAGAACCCCGACTGAACCGCTCCACATGCCAACCTCTGGACCCTCTGACTGAGACGCGTGCGCTCACCAGCGGCTGAAGCACAAAAGTAGAATTAGGAATTCTAGAATAACTGAAAAATCCCTCCTTGACCCAGTCTGCTCAGCACATCCCGGATTATTCTGCTGCTCGTTTGCGGATCCAGTTTTTGCTTTATAATTTACTGAGGATAAACACTGACACATCTGTTGACTCTGTTGATGTATTTGAACGATGGAGCATTAGGGACAAGAGTCGAGATTAAAGCGGAGAAAAAGTTTCAGAAAAATGTTCCGAACGAATCAAACTTCCAGCTTTTACACACTTTACTTTCCAGCTGGTTCGCTAACAGGAGAATTGCTCGTCTTAGCAGTGTCCTGCTGTGGGGCCTCAGAGGACAGAGTGTCCCAGCCACAGATGCATTTATCAGCACAATCACTTCAGTCCTGATACTGGTAATGAGCTACAGAACCAGTGATGTTACTGAACCAGTACAGTGTCACTGGTTCATCTAAACAACACCCTGATACCAGCGTATATTTACTCTAGCTACTGTTTGTCTATGTTGATAATAATAATTATTATTATGATTAATAATAATAATCATAATAACAATAATTATTATGATGATAATGCCCGTAGGTGTGAGTGACCATCAGCTGACAGCGATGAGCACATGAGAATTAAAAACTAAATGAGTAATAATGAAGCTGCAGGATCAATAAACTGATCGATTAGGTGAATTACTCTTTTCTATCAGGACTGAAGCAGGACTAACTGACGGGGATTACCGGGATTAATGCAATCCGGTTCTTATCCTGCTCTGGACCAGACTAGCACAGAATAAATCTATAGTAACTTAACTCGGTTTAATTTAACCTGCTCTCATGAGTCTGACCCGGGTTAACAGAATGAACGTCCACCGTCACCGAACTGGGTTTAGTTTATCAACAACAAACAAGTCCAGATAAATCCAGCCAGGATCAGAGGGTTAATCCGTATCTCGGTTCTGTGCAGTACCTCCAGGTACCGGGTACCAGTGTGGATATGTTTCTGGTTCTGGAGCAGGTCTGAATTTACCTCCAGGTGGCTGCCGGGAGCTTGTGAACGACGAACACCAAAGGACGGACACAAACAGCCGGTTGCCGCTTCCGAACCGTCTCATTTCCGCGTCCGACTACCGCGGAACAACCTGAGCCCGTACCGGTACCGACACCAACACCAGAAACAGAAACCGTTCACACTCACCGTCTTCGCGTGCTACTCTCTGCGCGCGCCCTCTTCTTCTCCGTTAAATCCACAAACCTTACACCTCCGCTCGCTTCCTGTTTATTCTCAGGCCCCGCCCTCCCCCTCACCTCCTTCAGGTGTCATGGCAGACCCAGGTGTGTGCCGGTCTGACTCGTTTCCCAGTTTGGTTGCGTCTGAGTGACACTGTACTTCCAGGAAAGGTCGGTTCTGAGCTGGCATGAGTGAATTCACCGTCTCACCTTGTTCAGACCTTAACGGCCTGCTTAAGGTAAAAGTGCCCGAGTCCAGAGTTCGGTTGAGGGGGGACGGAGTCCAATTAAAAAAGAATGAATATGAGTAAATAAGAGGGTTTCTACTACTTCTACTACTAATTCTAGGTTCTGCTTTTACTACTAGTTCTGCTTCTACTACTGGTTCTGATTCTACTACTAGTTCTAGTTCTGTTTCTACTACTGGTTCTGCTTCTACTACTGGTTCTGATTCTACTACTAATTCTGCTTCTACTACTGGTTCTGCTTCTACTACTGGTTCTAGTTCTGTTTCTACTACTGGTTCTGATTCTACTACTGGTTCTGTTTCTACTACTGGTGACGTGGCTGTCAGAGGGTAAACGTCGCTGCAGTAGAAGCCACAGAAGCTTGTTATTATGTCACAAATCTATTCATCCATCCATTCATTTTCTGAACCACTTAGTCCCCGCAGGGGTCACAGGTGTGCTGGAGCCCATCCCAGCTGCATATGGGTGAGAGGCAGGGTACACCCTGGACAGGTCGCTAGTCTATCGCAGGGCCACATATAGACAAACAACCATTCACACTCGCACTCACACCTACGGGCAATTTAGAGTCACCAGTGCTAACTACCCAAATCAATTGAAGTCAGTTTATTCATACACCAGTTCAAAATAAAAATCATCCCAAAGCTCCTCACAGTGTTTAAGGTTTAAGACCTTACAGAGTTTGACAGTACAACTATATGGTGTAGAAAACATAACTAATCCACTAAGCAGCACTAAGAGACAGTGGATAGGAAAAACCTCCAGCAAACCCAGGCTCAGGGTGGGCGGCCATCTGCCTCGAGCGGTTGGGGTGAGTGGTAAGAAACAGCTGGTCACAAAACAACAATAACAAGAAGCAAAAACAAAACACTCGGGCAGGTTGCATGGTTCAGCAGCTGCACTGGGAACACACAGCTCCCTCTCGCACTTTCTATGACTTTTACTAATGGAACATGTGAACACATACATGACTTTAGCCACATTCACCCTGCTACAGATCTGCACACTAGAAAACATGGCAACTGAGGACAGGGACCACAGAAGAGAGAAACGTCTTTATATTGTATTCTGTGCAGTCGTACAGAGCTGCTGCAGAGTGACACAGTTTCTGTTTAAAGCATCACCTGCTAACAGGAAGCACCAGGCTGGTGTCAGCCACAACTAGACTTGCACAGTATGTTACACATTGAGACACAAACCACAGAGCAGACAGTCTGCACGCAGGGTGGCTGCTCACTTTTTAAAAGCTAAAGACTTTGGGACACACACAACGGAACAACACTAACACAGGTCCTGGTTCTGGAGTTTAGTTTGAAAAGAGCTGATTTGTTGTATTTTCCTGAACAACATGAAAAAGTGAAGTAAATAAAAAGTGTTGAAATGAACAACACAACCTTGAGCTGTGAAGCTCACAGTGTCTGAAAACCTCTTTAATTACTGCAGTTATCCTGCAAGTACAACTCAATACTCAAGTAAACCACTACAAGTGCCTCTTCAAATTCTTAACTCGAGTACTAAGTACACACTAAGTATTTTTTCACAGGTAAAACATTTAAATCAATATTTCTACTGTTGAACAAGTATCTGTAGTACTATTTGCATGTGTACTTTTGCCAGGACTGATCACACAAAGAGGAAGCGTATACAAAATATACACACCGTACACTACCCTACAGTTCAGTAGAGTACAGTACAGCGAAGTACTTTGTGTGGTTCAGATGCTCATGTCCTACACTATAGTTTCATTTCACAGCATTAAGACTGCAAACAAGCATTAAACTGATACTTTCAGGTGTACAGTAGTAGTACTTGGTACTTTCTGTGTGTACTGTGTATTTAGAGGATGTGGATACCGGTGGTGACATCACAGTTTTCCTCACACCAGCTGGTGTTTGTCTCCACCTGCTGACAGATCCAACTGTCTACACCCTTATACACACTTACTTGAAACCCATCAGTTCTAGTGCCCAGCTGATAAACCATGAGGTGACCCAAGCCCCGCCCCCCCACACAGGTAACCTGCTCCAATAGAAAACACCTGACACAATCTACAGGGCCCTCATCAGTTCCCTGGGGTCATTAAGGGGCCCTGGGGAAGTAGCAGAGGTCCTCTGAAGGGTTGTAATGGAACATGTTTCTGTGAGTGTTTGGAAACTGAAAGTGAGGAGACTGACACACTATTTATTATTGCTTTTAATCTGAAAATCTTCACTGGTTCCTTCTGTTGATGATCTGACGTTTGTTTGATTTCATCAGATTTCAGAATTCATTTTGTCCAACCAGGATCCTAATCGATTGTCCTCTGAAAGGTCACCAGTGGTGGAGTCAATCCCAGCTGTCAGTGGGAGAGAGGCAGGGTACTCACTGGACAGGTCTCCAGTCCATCATAGAGACAGACACATTCACACCTGTGGACTGTCCAGAGTTACCAGTTAACTGAATAATAGAAAAATGTACCGCATGTTTCCTCATGTCCTCACGTCTTCAGTCCACAGTGCTCTTCAGGTTTAAGCTGACCTCAGAGAAATTTTCCTTCAACTGCTTTTATGTTTCCACTTTAACTCTTCAGCCGTCGCTTCACGTGACATAACCGCTCTCATTCACACCAACACTTCCACTGACTCGTCTCAAGACAGACTTCATCCTACACTTCAGCTCAACTACACTGAACAACAACCTGAAGTGTTTCTGTCTCCAGGTGCCAAGGACCAAGCGAGCAGATTGCAGACTGAGAAGATACTACAGGAGACTGGCCAAAAGTACTCTGTACCACACTGTGAGTACAACTGATGTACTGCTGTAGTACCACATGTAGCACTGTGTGTACTGGTTGAAGCTGTTTGTAGTGACTGTACAGGATGGTAGTACTAAGTGCAGTACTGTGTGTACAGGGTTTTAGTGCCGTGTCCTGGGAGCTGATCAGGAATCAAACCAAACGGCACCTGGACCAGTTGGACATGCTGGTGAACCAGATTAAACATTCATCTGCTGCCAGCAGGAGGCGCTCTGCGGCAGCCGTACAGCATCACTGATCAGCGTCACACACTACTGTCTCTCTACTGATGATTTCAATTGTCTTCTATTTATTTATAATTTATCAGTTTGCTATTTATGAACAAATTTTCTATTTATTTAATTGTAAAAATATTTTGTTTTTATGGATTTTACTTAAACACGCAGCTGAAAATGTTCTGCACAATAAAAACATTTAATGCCAATAAAGTCTCCTGATTCACTTCTTTAAAGCCAATCCCAGAGATCAGACAACCGCTTTTATTTGTAAACTTTATCTGCAGGAAAAAAGAAAACAATCTGACAAAATACAAACAAAAGGTTTTCACTTACCTTAATTTGATGGGTTTCCAATTTTTCCCCGTTCCATAAACTTTCCTAACAGAGACAATAACATTCTGGATCACGTCTACTGCAGCATCCCGGGCGCTTACAAGGCTGTGGCAGCTCCTCACCTGGTTATATATGAACGCACCTGTATGGAGCTTATAAACATAGCATTTAAACCTCTGTTCTGCAGGACCAAACCAACCACCAGAGCAACTCAGGTATGGACAGACTGTTTTGAACACACTGACTGGAGAGTGTTTAAGGAAGGATCAGACCTGGAGGCTTACACGTCTTCTGTCCTGGACTGAAGTTCTGCACAGATGCTGTCCTACCTACAAAGTCCATCAGGTCTTTTCCAAACCAGGTACAGTTCAACCATGGTTAAACAGTATGGTGTGGACTCTGCTCAAGGCCTGGGATGCTGCCTATAGGTCAGGTGACAGGCTGACTTACAGTGTGGCTCAGAAAGAACTGAGACAGGGCATCTGGCTGGCCTAAGACAGGTCTAAAGAACACACTGAGAAGCACCTTGATCACAGCAACACATGCAGTATGTGGAGAAGCATCAGGACCATAACTGACTACAGGTGATCAGCAGGGCAGCCATGATCTGAACCTTTATTTGCACACTTTGATACATCTAGCAGCAGAGGAACTGGACAACTTCCTGGCTGGAGGGTCAGCACAGGTGATAAAGAATCAGTTAAAATATTTCAGTGTAAAAGAAAACATTTAGATAAAGTACAATTATACAGGCTTAAAATTGGACCTAATATTAAAATGAAAACTAAACTGTTCAACTAAGTTCAGTTTTAGGTTAGGGTTAGGGTTAGGGTTAGGGTTAGGGTTAGGGGTTAGGGTTAGGGTTAGGGTTAGCCAGCCTCTTATCCTGCTGCTACACCAAGTGAGCTCAACCCAGAGGAGGATCAACATTAATAAAGCTGCAGGACTGGATAAGGTGTCAGAACAGGCTCTGCGTTTCTGTGCCGACCAGTTGGCGGGAGTTTTCCTAGACATCTTAAACCTGCCCCTGCAGCTGGCTACAGTTCCTGTCTACCTCAAATCCTGCCTCCCGCTTGAGTGATTACCACCCAGTCGCTATGACACTGGTAATCATGAAGTGCTTCGAGAGGATTGTCCAGAAGTACATCAAGGATGTCTTTCCTTCCAAACAACCTTGTTTTAAACACTAGCAAGATGCAGGAAGACGGAGCACGCCCCCCCTTATACATGGGGAGACAGTAGAGCGTGTGAACATCCAATTCCTTGGCATCCACATCACATCTGAGCTAACTTGGTCTCTGCACACAGTGAACCTGGTGAGGAAGGCTCAATGGAGACTTTTCTTCCTCAGGAAGCTGAGATGGGCTGGACTTTCCTCTTGACTGCTTGCAAGTTTTCACAGGGCCACAATAGAGACTGTTCTCTGTCTGGTAATAACAGTGTGGTAAAGGAACTGCACAGCAGAGGACAGGAAACACTTAGCCTGGTGGTGAGAACAGCACACCCTAACCCTAGACTCGATCTAGACTCAGTGTATGCGAACCGGGTCCAGCAGGACCAGCTGTATTGTGACACTAAGTCTCATGATATCACATTAAAAATAAAACATGACGAAGCTTGAACAAATAGTGAACTAATAAATGAATAATGAATGAATAATGAATGCAGCTTTCATTGTTTCTTCTGCGATTTCATTCAACTGATTGGTTCATGTTTGAAATTAACCACTTCATTACTGATGTTTCTTTATTGAACACAGAACGTGTTATTTTCTTCAAGTGTCAGATCAGTTTGTACGTTTGGCCTTGATGAGTCATGTTACATCTGTACTATTGTCCATTTAAGGCCAACACACACTGAGCGACAGATTTGGTTGTGATGACTGGTTGGACCCAGATCCTTCCAGTCTGACGCAGTCACCAGGAAAATCACTGAGTGTGAAGAACCAGATTTTTTAAAATGTGTTCGATATTTACAACCAACACTGCTGAAGTCACAACTGATGGAGACCTTAATCTGTGTATCATTTTAAAACGAGAAATCAAAAAACTAAAAAAACACTTGTTTTTCTATTTTCTTTTTACAAAACCAAAATAAAAAACGGATAACAGTTTGTTTTCCGATTTTGAGCACAAGTCAAAAATGGAAAAAACGGATAACAAGCATGCATTTTCCATTTTCATTTTTTCACTGGCGCTAAATAGTGACTGCGCGCACTGATTACTGTCCGCAGGGCCGCGCACAGCCTGCTAAAAGCTGTATCTCCTGGTTTATCTTTGACTACAGCTGCTTATTTTGGTAATAAAGCGTCATAAAGTGCAAATATAACATTAAATATATCCCCGTGGTAGCAGAGATGGTGTATCTTTATAAAAGATGAAGGTTTAAAGAACTAAATAACCGTAGTAAAGGTGAGAGGAAGGCGTTGTTGTGTAAAATGATTTAAATCAGTCCTTGGTCGCAGCTGTGCTGTTTAAACCTGTGTGTCATGAATCAAGGACTCGGGCTGTTAAAGACACGTTATTGTATCTTTATATTTGCAGTTTACACTGCAGAGCACGGAGCAGGAACATTCACTGACCCTTTAGAAATGTCTTATTTCATGTGTAATCCTCATCAGTAGTGTAGTTTCAGGCAGACAGAAGCTGAATATAAAGAAATATGAAGCATTTAGACGTCGGGAGCCTTTACAAACATAAAGATACAATAATGTGTCGTCTTCGAACAGCCTGAATCCTGGCCCATTTCTCAAACTGCTACTCCTCTGTACTTGCGTTCTTGTGGACTTGTGAAACATCATCAGCCAAAGCCCAAGTACGCTTCCGGCCAAGTACGGATCAAAGACCCGGATGTGTTCTTGCTTCGCCCATTTTACCCAGGATGCTCTGGGAGCCAAATATCCCATCATGCATTTCGTACCATTTAGCAACATTAGCAGATGAACACACACACGTTTCTACTACATTTGTTGTGTTGTAAGTTTCTAGTAGAGAAATTAATATGTGATTTTTTCAAATATGTGGTAAATAGATCAAAATAAGCACCTACTGGAAAATTCACAATTTCTATATGCAGGGATCCGCTAATAATGGTGCTTTTTTGCTAATAGCGGACTGATGTCATTTCATGCCCTGACAATGAGCTCCTGAATAATATTCAGCCCACATATGTACGTTCACATAAAATCACATGAAAATTACAACTAACAGCTGTGAGGGGATTTATCTTATATAAAATATAAACACTAGAGCAGAGCTGAGCTCGTCATGAGCAAGTAGCTGTGCCTCAGTTCTGCATCAGTGAACTGTGTCCTCCACAGTCTGGACTCGGAGTCTGTACCTGCCGAGTACTGGAGTTCGTACTTCGCGTACTTAAATTAGAAACGGCCGCGGATTCATGACACACAGGTTTAAACAGCACAGTTGCGACTGAGGACTGATTTAAATCATTTTTTTACATGACAGTGGCTTCCTCTCACCGTTATTACGATTATTTAGTTAAAATTTCCTTAAACCTTCAAATTGTATTAGGACACACCATCGCTAAAAAACAGGTGGTTTTTTCGTTTTTTAATTTCTCATTTTAAATTGAAAAACGAATGATACCGGATTGACCTTCACCTGAAGTTAGCTACACTTGAAATTAGTTTCACCTGATGTTAGCTACACCTGGACTTAGCTTCACATTAGCTACA
>OMLM01012171.1:0-18993 GCA_900302695.1 Helostoma temminkii
AACGGCAGCCTAAAATAATTAAGATCTGATGTTGTATGTATGTCAGCGCAAGAGAGAAGGAGCTAGAGATTGCATGTATATGCCTGTATTTGTGCCTTAGGGAAGCAATGGAAAGCCCTTATAAGAGATGTTGGTGTGTGTGTGTGTGTGTGTGTGTGTGTGCATATGCTTCTGCATATATGTGTATGTAAGTTTATTTAAGCACATTTACTTTCATTTCTGATGATTGACTGACAGAACTAACACACTAAGTTGTAGTTACACAGCCCCATATGTTGCACTTTGTGTTCTGACACCTGTCAATAGTGGCTAGCATATGTTGTTTTAATATATTTAGTGTTTGCTGCATTTTTAAATGGGTTCAATTATGATTTGTCATTGTGTATGTAGGTAAACAAAACACTTGTGATGATTCATACCCAGTTAGTTCCTGGCGTATTTAGGCAATGACAGAGTTTTTATGACTCTGCCTTTAAACACCACTGGATTTGAAATAAATCAATCAAGATGTGATCAAAGTGTAGAATTTCTTTGATTTTAAACGATCTCACAAAAATATTTAATTTACCATTTAGAAGTTACAGTCATTTTAAATCGAGTTCCTCAGGGAGTTTTCAGGGGCTCAAATGTATTTGGGCAGCTGACTGACAAGAAGTTAATTGACCAGTTGTGTTTCATTCTCTCATAACTTCAAGACAAATGAAGCAGATAAAAGGTCTGGAGTTGATATCAGGTACTGAGTTGGTATTTCACAGCTGCCTGACTGGAGCTACCAATATGAAATCCAAAGAAATCTCTATTTGAATGAAGGAGGCCATAATTAAACTGGAAAAAACAAAACACAATAACATCAACAATATTTATAAAAGAAACAGCAAAAACCTTAGGTGTGGCCATATCACCAGTTTCTTAATGCGAAAGAAGGCACTGCTGAGCTCAAAAACATAAAAAGGCCTGGGAGACCATAGAAGACAACTAAAGAATCATTTCCTTGGTGAAAGAAAAACTGACCAAAAAAAAACGCCCTCACAACATCAACAGAAGTCAAGAATACTCTGGATAATGTAGACGTATCATTGTCAAAATCTACAATCAAAAGACGCTTTCATGAATATAAATGCAGACAGTTTACAATGAGGTGCAAACAACTGCTAACATTTAAAAACAGAAAAGCTAGATTCGACATTTCCAGAAAACATCTAAAAAAACCTCCCATGTTCTGGAATCAGATTCAGTTGAAACCAAGATTAGCTTGAGAACAAAAGGAACAGGTCATGACCTATGGCTGCCTATGGGACAGGCTCATTGGTGTTTATTCATGATGTGACTGCTGACAGAAGTAGCAAGCGGAATTCTGAGCTGTATAGGACTATACTGTCAGTTCACATTCAGCCAAATGCTACAAAACTGATAGGCCTTCACAGTGCAGATGGGTAATGACCCTAAACATACTATGAAAGCAACTCAACACTTTTTGAAGGCAAATAAATTGAAAATTCTTCACTGGCCAATTCAGTTGCTTGGTCTCAACCCAATAGAGCAGCTTTTCTGTTACAGAAGACAAAACTGAAGCCTAAAAGAAATATTAAAAATATGGTTATATTTACAATTATATCACCTTGCCCAAATACTTTTAAGCCACTGCAAATAAAGGTACTTAGCATAATAATGCCTAAATACCATATTTTTGTGATACCTCTTATAAAGTTGAAAGTCTACACTTCAGTCACATCATTGATTGGTTTATTGCAAATCCATCGTGGTGGTATATAAAGACAAAATCATAAAAACACATACTTCACGATCTAACTGCAATGAATTTACATTCTCATTCTAAGTTATTCACACAGCACTAAAACAGTTTCTTTGCTCTCA
Source organism: Helostoma temminkii (assembly GCA_900302695.1). Classification (NCBI taxonomy): domain Eukaryota; kingdom Metazoa; phylum Chordata; class Actinopteri; order Anabantiformes; family Helostomatidae; genus Helostoma; species Helostoma temminkii. The sequence goes on from OMLM01012171.1 coordinate 1,876, forward strand.
TCAGTAGTTTTTATTTTCTGGCTTTGGCAAGGACGAGATATTGAACACATGTCCCTACATGTACCAGAGATACATAGACCATCTGCCCATCAGCAGTAATTAACTAAAGAGGAGAGATACTGTGACTAAGTCAAAACAAATCCTAACTTATGTAGTAGTTCCTTTACGTATGTGTCTCACTACATGCTCATCCAAGTCTACATGGCATAGTGTAAGGTGCTTGTACATTAACAAATTTACTCTGTGCTGTACGGTATTGTTACTGTATTCTGGTTTCTGCGACCCAGCATATCTGGAATAACACACAAACGACTTTAATGTCTCTTTCATATATTTACCTTTTATCCATCCATCCATTATCTTAGCTGCCTCTCCTGTTAAGAACTATGAATGTGAGAAGTCATATCCCAGCTGTTATTAGCTAAGAGGCATGGTACACCCTGAACATGCTATCAATCTATCACAGATAACAATTCACGCTCACATTCACATGTGTGGGTAAATTAGAGTTACCAGTTTGCCTAACTGCACGTCTTTAGAGCGTGGTAGGAAGCAGTAACGAGATTGATTCTGTGGAGTACCTGGAGGAAACAAACATAGGAAGAGGGAAAGCATGTAGACTCCACATAGAAATGCACCTAGTTGGTGGATTTAAACCCTTCTAGCTGTGAGGCGACAGTACTGACCACCACACCGCTGTGCTGCCACATATTTACCTTATAATGAGGCGTTTCCTACAAAAGCATTGGCTCTTAAATGTGGCCATGCCATATCACATTATCCATGGAGAATAAAGCTCCAGCTTCTCCTGCTTTGGGTAAGTTCCGTATCATTGCCTTCTCTTTTACCTTGGGACTGGAGAGCCTATATTGATAATGGCTATTAGGAAACAGAGTGACTGCTTTTCTTTCTCTGCAGGCTTTAAGGAGGTGATACATTTTGATATTTGAGGTAGGAAAACTATGTGTTGCTATCTATTACACTGTTAGACTGAAGCAATAGAAGCTGAGATACAGTATATACATTTTTGTTCATTGCTTCAATGGATGGTAATTGAGTAATAATTGAAGTGTTGTTATAGCTATAATAAACATAGCACAGCATACTTGTGCCATCATCCTACCTGACATTGATAAACAAACTTGTAACACCGATTTCTCCAAGGAGAAGAAAATGCACCTTTAAAGATGAATTAAAATGTCTTTTTAGTGGCCTCAGATGTCATTATTTGTAGTTGCTTATGAGTAAAAAACTTGCTTCCTATTCCTATATGAAACCAAAAGTACAAAAAACCCTCTATTGTCATTATAAACTAAAGAGCTAGACAGACAGAGCAGGAGTAACTAAGTAAATAACGTCAAATGTCCTGGAAAAAAAACCAAACACCTCAGGATCACCTTTGAATATCATTACATTGAAGGGCCCTTTCACACTTCACTTCATTATCTTCAAATCTACGTGTTCAATGAAATATAAAACACTTTTGATAAAAGCATCTGCCAAGTAACATATGCAATTCATTTGCCGTAATAACCACTGTGGTATTTATGAAAATGTCAAACACTGTGCCTTATGGCCAATAAATTAGGAACTGCTAAAAAACAAAAGGTTTGTTCAAATTCCATGCATGCAGGTGTGATTCAGACCTTAAAGCTGAAGATCAGAGGGTTTAGAAGACGTCTCTCAGTAGGGGAGCTCACATCAAAAACACATAAAACCACATAAAAAATGGAGGTTGTTAAATGGCCACCAGCTACATCCGCCACATCTCGTGCTATATGCACAAACACCTTATCCTCTCTTTGTATTTGTAACTGTGCAAAGGACTTGCACATTTTTATGTGTCCCCTTCACACACCAGAAAGACAAGGTTGTTTACAGTTCAGATATAAACCCTTCTTTACCCCTCCTTCAACTCTCTGTCACAGGAAACCAATTACAGCTGGTGCTGCTTTAGCAACAAGCCTTTTAATGGAATCATGTCTTTACTATATGTGTGCGTGGGTTCACCTGCGTGTGTGTAGGTGGGCATGTCATTGTCCATTTTGTGTGGCAGTCATTGTTTTTCACTAAACACTGACAACATTACTCTTGTTTCTTATAGCCACAAAATGTCTAATTCTGTATTCGTGGATGTTTGTTTTTGTCTGTGTGTGCACAGAAATGTGTAGAAACGTGTGTGTGTGTGTTTCTCAGGGGACCTCCACAGGTACTAATTGCAATAGCGTGCTACTCACTGCGGTTACCATCGGTTACAATCTGTCAAGAGTCCTCATTTGCATTGGTTTACATTGACATCAAACCACACACGCTCTGTGGCAAGTTGAAGTGCACCTTATCTGATTCGACAGCAATTCCCAACCACTTAGACTCACTCACTAAATACCTGACTATGGCTCATTTGCTGTGTTTGCTCTGTGTTTAAAGAGGGATGTTTACCTGCGTGTGGAGACCTTCACAATGCTGCATCCCACAGTGAATACATCTCGATCAATATGACATTATAACTACGGTGAACCTTAGATCGTGTTGTATTCTTCTTCTCAGCAGTACACACACACACACACTGTGATGGGAGCATTAGCAGGCCTGCAGTGTATGTCCTTGACAATAGAGGATCTTGACTAAGAGACCGGTTCATTGTGCAATATTTCTCTCCAAGGGATACCTCTGGTTCCACTTCTTTAGCTTAAACACCAGCAGCAAACTAGTGTGCCGTCCTGCTGTCTGCCTTAAACGACCAAAGATGAGGATGAGATTTACATGTGTCTTTTCAGAATGACTCATTGCATACTAAAAGATGCATTAGAGAGTAGCATAATCCAAAGCTAGAAAACATTTCATCTGCTCAGGTTGATAGGTTTGAGTGTGTTGCTTCTGCGACTATAACCACGTGTAATGTCAGATTACTAAACTCACATTAATTTGTAAATAGCTGAACCTTGACAACTGAAAACTGGCAGCTGTTTACATCAATCACTAAATGTACCTGTTGATTTTAATCATGTGCTATATGGGGTCAGCATGGAAAAATGAGTGGTAGAGCACCTAGTGCATCACAACTTGTGTACTTGGGTTCTCAGATTGGTCAGACCCCTGTCCACCAGTTGTATCGGATGTACAGTATGTTTTAATTAGCTTCGAATTTTCTTGTACATGCACACACATGCATACAAGTCATGTATACATCATTTTATCGTTCAATTAAAAGAATCATTCCCTAATGTTTAAACGTGTGAATTGATTTCCTTTCTTATAAAACCTTAAAAGTGGATTTTTAACCTCATTAAAGCAAGGCTCTAGGTCTGAAAACATTGTTGAGTCAGCACTTTGCTGTAGACTGAAATATCTCAGCTATCAGATGGAATTTTGAAGACATTGAAGGTCTCCAGATGATGATGATGACTGACATGATGTTTATTAAGAAAATCTCTACAAAATCTAAGTGTTCCAAGCAATATCATTCCAACTATCACAAGGGACACATTGCACTCAGCATTGGAGACTTAAATGTCCCTGTCACAACAGACTGACATGTGAAATACTCATTTTTGGCAAACACAGAGACATTACACCAACATAAACCCCTCCTTGCACTGCTCTCTCAATATTGTTTATCTCTTAGCTCGGCCCGTGGAGTGTTTTCATACAGGAAAGATGCTGGAAATATTGATCCAATCACGGATCCAGAGTTCACTTTAAAGTGGCAAATATGGTTTGAAATGGTGCATCTAACCGCAAACACTGCTCTAAATGACTTCTAACTCTGGGCTTTAGCTTTGGTGTTGCTCTCCTTTTGTTTTTGACTTTTGTTTCATGTTTATGGTGAGAGCTGTGCCTTTCTATCTTTTCTATCTAATACATGCATGACAAAGCAGTCACGCAGTGAATAGAACTTAGTGTACAGCACAGTGCCACACTGTACTAACACTGTAGTATTCTATGCACATACACACACTACAGAGTGTGTGCGTGTATGTGCACTGAATACTGTACTTCTCTTGCCTACACTGTGCTGAAGGTTAATGTATACACAGATAATGGAGAAGATGTACTGAAAAGCGTCCTCACTTGTTTTGGAGAAGTGCAACTGCACTGCATTACAGAGCTCATCAGCATGATGGAACAAGGTCCTTAACATGTCTTTACAGCAAGTATACACCTATATATGCACACAACTGCCTCTTAAGAGCTTGACAGCACTGTGCTTGTGCATTCATGAGCTGTCACTTCATGCAGTCCACCACCCATATTACCCATAACCCTTCAGGTCCAATTCTGTGTAACACAGTTAACCTTGCACCTTCTCTGTGAAAATGCTGCATAAGAAATATAGCAGTCTCACTTTTACCTGTTTTAGCTGCCAACTTTGTCAAAACCAGTCTAGTGTGTCTGGTTATAATATTATTGAATTATACTTGCATATATATACAATATACAAATATGGTATAATACTCTTATTGTGAACTTAAATTATATATTTATTAAATGTGGCTGCACATAAAATAAAATGCACATTTCCAGTTACATTCAAATTTGATATACATGTACAACCAGACTGAAAGTTTTGACCGCACACAGCCACACTGTGATTTTGCTGTCCATGATCTCCAAATCATGCTCAGTCATGAACTTAATGCTCCCTATTTGATGCAGGCTTATTTCTACAATGGAGGACACTTAGCCATTCTCTACCATGGGCATGCCTTGGGCAGTTTAATAAGTATGCCAGTGGGTATCAAGCCCCCAGCTGCCCCTGAGGTTCTGCCCACCCCAGGGACAGGCTGTATCAAATGGGCCCATATGAACAGATGGGGAATATATGAGAATGGAATGGGTGGGCAGTGAATGCTTGCACTGCAAATTCTCAAATGCATAGTCAGTGCTATGGGAGGAAATTGCAAAGAAAGGGAGAATCAGGCACACAGGAGAGATAGAATGGGAAATGAGAACGCTAGTCGCTGAGAGAATTAGAAGACTAGAAACAAAATGGTCCTATGCATCATCTGTTCTCATATTTTTAGGCTGTCTGCGCGTATCGAAGCGTGGGCACTGAACATGATCGGATGGGTGCTCAAACGGAGGATCATCTCTTTGGATGTAGAGGCCTCTCTCCATTCTCTTCTCCTCCTGCCCCCTTGGTCTTCCATCCGTGATGAATCTGAATTGTCTGCTAAACGAAAAGCGTGTAGCTCATTTTTCAACGGCCCTATCCCACAAAGTTTCAAGGGAACCCTCTCACGCTTGTTCCGTATTAGATGACACTCCTAATCCAATTTGGTCGAAAGTACGTTCCTTTGCTCTTCTGCATCCCCTTCTGTTAATAGTGTGTGTAATAGCCTGTGTGCATGTGTGTTTGAGGGACGGCATGTGTGAATGCGTGTGGAAATGGGCGGTTGTGTGGGTGTGTGTCATGTCTTTGCAGTGATTAGCTTTAGTTGTCGGGTCTCTCAGGACTTGCGCTACACTGTGTGTTCTGCTTGCCAAGCACAGTTAAGACTACACTCAAACTCTCAGCACTGTGCCACGGTGGGAAAAAAATGAGTTTTTCTCTGCTGATTTGTTGTGAAAGGGGAGCACATACACACATTGGCACAATTCTACAGCAGCAGTCAAGGTGGATTGCCTTGGGGTGTTTCATACTGCAGGGCAAAACCAAACTTTTACCCAAGGTCAGCTTTGGAGCATTTATAGAAAGTGGATGAGATCAAATCTGAAAATATGCTATAAAATACTTATGTATAAATCCTGTACACACAAAAAATATGCTGAGCTTTATGAAAGTCCTTACCTGAGTGTTTGCACACTTCCTTGGCAGTGGTTTGAGAACCTCTTAACTCCGAACCGAGTATACAGTATTTATAGTAGTGAGAAATGTACTGAATGTGCATACCAAAATAACTCTGATAATCAAATGGCAATGTCATACTTAGATTCTTTTATTTCTCCATTTAAACATTCAGTGTTAGGTAGAAAAGAGATTAATTGTAGTCACAAATGAGATGACAGTTTAGTAATTCAAACTGTTTCTCAGAAAGAACTCACTTAAGCCTGACAATTTTTTTTTGCGACTGAAGTAGTGAGAACTTTGACAAACACTGTGTCCATGTATGAATCATTCATAGGGGGTCACTGATGGTGCCTGGCTTGTTTTGATTACAGTCTATGTTCTCTCATTGCACTCGAGGGCCCTCCAGCTTTTCTTCTTTTAGCACCAAGGGGATTTAGAAAATCTCACAAAAAGCCTATCAGAAGCCTATCAGATTGAAATTTAATATTTTGTCTGAGTGAATATCGCAAATACCAACTGGACCACTTTAGTTTACATTGCAGCATGCTGTTTGGACATGCTCAAATCAGGCTCAGTCACAGAAGCTCTAAGAAGTAGGAAGTATTACAGAGTTGCTAAAATGAGGGAAAAAAAGAAAAGACTTGTTCGTTTCACAGGGCTTCACTCTCAGAGGTTTCTCTATGGGGCAAAAAATGGAAGATAGTGCCGGGGAATGTTACACCCTGACTAAATTGATTTTGGTTTGGTGTGAAGCTTTTATCAAAGCTCTAATCCTCAGAGGAAAGGATAAGTCTAATCAAATGTTTTTCTCTTGGGATTAGTGGCTGCAAGCCTCGCTCTAATTCTCTTATACTAACTGTCTCATGTACAGTTTTTCCTTTTTTTCTCACCTCTTGTGCACGTTTGCTGTTTACTTTATTATCTGAATCATGTGGAGCTAGATCAGTGGCAACACCATGGCTGCTCTTCCTTATACTGGATCATCCCTTGTCCTTGCCCTGTCTCACCTCCACCACACGCTTTCTTCCTGCGAGTATGGATAATTCATCCATTATCCCATGTGATTTTCCCATTTCTCCATTACATCCACTTTTATGTATCTTGTTATGTGCCTTCTCTTTCCTCTCAGTTGCTAACTGTCTTATAGGAAGAATAGGTGTAGCCCGTATGGGCAATAATCATTTAGGTGTAATGTCTTTCTAACAAGCTGGGAACAAGCTCTTTATGGAGCTGGATAATAAGATCATGATTTCCAAGTCACAAAAGGTAACCTGTATTCAGTCATTTTTAAAGGCTACATGCTTATGTTTAGAAATCTGAAATGGAAATGCAGCATAACCCCATTGCATGTAACTTCAAGGGTCTCAATTAGACGAATGAAAGCCAACACAACATAGGGATGTAATTTGGTGAAGAACTGTTTGTCAGTATCTAGGTATGTATGCCTCACCCTCTCACACCGACATGAATGTTTAAAGAATGTTTAAAATCCAATTATATCTACAATAAATAATATGTTGAGTGCATTTCTTTTGTGCACAACCTCAGTGTATGTTGGCCTCCAGATGTACTGAAAAGGCAAGGTCGAAGTATTGGAAGATATAAAGTGAATAAAACTTATATTTGGGCGCAAATCCTTTGTTTGCAATAACTGTCAAGTCTGAAATTCACTGACATTGTCAAATTGTAGGTTTCTTCTTTTGATGTGCTTTTCCCGGCTTTTACTGCAGTTCCCTTCAGTTGCTGTTTGTTTTGAGGGATTCTCCCTTCAATCTCTTCCTTAGAAGGTGAAATGCATGTTCAGCTGGGTTACGGTCTGGTGACTGCATTGGGCAAAACACTGTTTTTCCCATTGTTGAAGTCCTATGTTGAGCTGTCAGCGTGTCTTGGATCACTGTCTTGCTGTATGAAGTCAAAATGTTTCCCTAAATCTCTGAATTCATTCTGTTAATACCATAATGATTTAGTGAGCCTGTTCCGGAAGCAGCCTAAGCTATGACAGTACCTTCACCGTGCTTCACAGATGATCTTGTATAGTTTAGATCATGAGGAGATTTCTGTCTCCACACTGTGGCCTTTCTATCACTTTGATGGAGTTTACTCTTGGTCTCGTCAGTCCATAAAATGTTGTACTTTTCTGCAAATTCCAACATGCGTTTTCAATTCTCACTGCTGCTGAAAAGTTTTCTTTTTGTAGTATGGCCTCTATACAGTATATCTGCTCATGTCTTTAAATGGTGGCTTGAGATACCTTCACCTATATACTCTATGGATATTGTTGGTAATGACATTGACTGTTGTTTGTGGGGTTTTCTTTTCACAGTGCTTCTATCATAAGGTGCTGCTGTTTTCTTTGGTAGACCAGTTCAGTATACAAGGACACATAGAAAATAGCTTGTTTTATTGTTGCTTTATCCTTTTTAACAGCAAATGTATTCTTCACAAATAAAACCCCAGGCTAAAAGCAAGTGTAACACCACTTCAAATTTGGTTCGTGTGACGCAAAGGTGCTATCATCTTTGTTTAATGAATTTACCATCAAATAAATGTCACAGTTCTAGGTAAAACACAAACATTTTATCTTAAATTTACAGCAAACACAAATTAGTTAGTGTTTCTAATACTTTTTGAGGGGAGTGTCACAAGGTATAATTACTATTAGTGGGGGAGTGGAGCTGGGGGTTGAGAATGATGAGGGGTCTGCCTAAAACAATGAAGAAGGTCAGACAAACAGAAGACAAATGCTTCAAGGCAAGGACAAAGACCTGAGTGAACACTGATGCGATTTTCTAGGTGGAGAAACATCCAGCAGAGTTATTTTAGCTTGGACAATCTAAAGGAAAGTGCACCCTGTCTGCTGAACAGGTTGCTAACAGTTACTTTGCTTGCCATGGACATTCAGCTAAATGCTACATTTCAAATAGTGTGAAGGACCTGTATGTGCCGTATACCCACTGTACACCTGAAGTGCTAGACTGTGCACTCCACCACCATCGTAATACTAAATGGGGAACTATCTTTTGAAAGAACAGTGGTCATGCCTCCTGCAGTCTTGAAACTTGATTGCCATATGATGCCAAGAAGCACCGGATCTCTCCGGGCTGCTCATGGTGACTCAACACTTTACTTAGACACTTTGCAGGGTTTACCTATAATTTGTCACCTGTCTGTACTGTACAGTATGTGCCATCCGGTCTGTAAGAGGCTCTTTAGAAACTGCAATATATTTATCTCAGACGAGAAAACGCTGACGGGAATAGTGTCTTCATACAGATACCTGTTTGATTTAGAAGTATTTGAGCAACAAATCTATTTTCATATTTTAGTTTAGAATAGTTTCACCACAAGGAAGAATTCATTACTCCATGACACAGTCATAAACACCCTGAGGATGTTGATTTTCTCTACAACAAAATGAAGAATGATAGAATCATCTATAAACATGATAAAATGGCATTATTAGTGCAAAGCGTTTTCTGCTTTGATGTTATTTTTTTAATAAAGCCTCAAAGAAAACTATTTCAAGCTGAGTAAGGACGCAGTGACATGTCAATTTAGGTGACACATTGTGCTATTATAATCATATAATCACAAACCATCACACGAGTCATATTTATCAGGCAAGATAGTACCAGAGCTTTACATCCCTGCCCCTCACCCCTTTAGTGAGGCAAAATCCCGAAAATCGCTTGAGCGGATTATTATGCAATCCAATTACAGCTCATAATCTGAGCCTAGAAAGAGTTTATGTGCCTTCCTGCTAAATGCAAGATGGCGTAGTTATCTAAGCTATACAGTGGATGTATATATACAAGTTCAATCCTAGAGCAAATCGTATAAATGGATAATTATTCAATGAAGCTATCTGATTTGATTTACATGATAAGCAAAAGCAATTACAACAAAAAAGTGTACACTGATCCAAAACTGCAAGACATTGCACATTTGTAAGTGAGTAGTACTAGTAGCAAGTGAGTATTTTATAAAAGATGGTTGGCAACATGAATCATATTAGAAGTAACATGATCCTGCATGGGAAAAAATAAGTAACTACAATGTTACTGTAAAATAGTTTTTATGTGGAATCGGTACCTACAAGTGCTTCAATGTATGTTTCATCTTTTTTCCCAGATTCTGCTACTGTGAACTGTCATGGTAGTTTGCTTGGTTAGAAATCAAAACTGCTTTAGATTGGTTTAAAGGAACAATTCAGTACTTCAAAAATACACTTGTTTCCTGTCCTGCTGAGAGTTCGATTAGGACCAACGCCAAACTAATATACGGTGATAAGAAAAATTAATGGCACTGTTTGTGAACAGCTCCTGGCTGTTGTGCTGGTCTAATCCACAACTACAGGAAGTGCTTGCCTGAGGATATTGTTACCAAAGGTGGTTCAGCCAGTTTTTAAAACACAGCTGCCTCAACCTTTTCCACCATCACTCTGAATGTTTAATCGGTATGTTCAATAAAGACATAAAAGATCACGACTGTGTTTTAATATCTTAAAAATATATTTTTCTTGATTTGTGATTTTGGTGAAAATCAGATTACAATTCATGAAGAAACTACAGTAATTGAGTTTGATTGTCATATTAAAATAGGGGAATAAGACACGCATTACATTTTGAACATGTTTTCTCAAAAGAACTGCAGAGATTTTAAATCAGCTTTAATCTAAGCAGAAAAAATAATAAAAGAAGATCAACATGGACAATAGACAGATAGAGGAATTATACACAAAATATACTATATATATATATATCTTGACCTGGACTTAAAACACCCAAAGCCTGCATCAAACAGCTTTGTCTCCACCACAGAGATATCAAAGCCTCAAAATCCTCCACTTCAACACACATAGTCGTGAGATAAAACCACACGTCTGGATGTCTGGATGTAAAAATCAAATCTCCTGCTTATTCAACATGCTTCTTACAGATTTATGCTTCACGAATAGTCAAACCTACACTGCAACAAGCACATTTTGAATCTCAGGATGAAAAAGAACAACTTCATAGTTTTCTCAGAGGCTTTCTCACAGTAGTCTGATCTTGAAAAAAAGAGTGTACTATCTTAGGGCTTAATTAGTAACAGAAATGTTCAAGTCTAGCAGTGTTCACTGTTACTGCAGCCAAGACAGCCTGAAATAAAGGCTGTAATGTTCGTTTTTCCATGTGCTGTATATATAGAGAGCACAAAATCCTCTGAGACCCCAGCTTCTCAGAGCCTCTGTGGCCCCACTGGCCTGTGATGGATTTCCCAGCAGAAATGTCTTTGCTTCGTCGTGTCTTCATTACTCCTTCTCATCCCCCCCTGCTCTCCCAAACCAGAGTGAGACAGAAAACAGCATAAAACAAAAAAAAGCCATATGATTCATAGAAAAACTCAGTTTGTAAGCCTTGTCAGCAAGGTATCTGGCTGGAATCAATTGCGTCTACATCTAAGGAGCTGGTGTGGATTTAAAAGGTGTTATAATAAAACCAAAACGAGAAGCTATTGGGAGATGTATTGAGAAAACCAAACACCCACACACTTGTAGCAACCAACACTTCCAATTAAAGTTTTTTTTATGAAGTTTAGGGCTTTTGCTTTGTTTTTGTGTTCTTGTTTTTTTTTTCTTCTTCTTCTGTGGAGTTGTGACATCGAATACGGTATCATTAGTGCTGCCTCTGTTAGCGACTTCTCATTCCCTCCGTCTGTATTCATCAGCCTTTGTTTCTCTTGTCTTTTCCCCCTTCACCCTCTTTACTTTCATCTCACATCAGAGGAACAAAGTCATTGTTTTCAACCTCATCTACCACTTTTTCAGCCTCCCTCTCCCCAAAATACAGTGATGGTTAAGCTGGCTGCATCAAGTCTTCCACTACTTCCCACTCCTACCGTGTTTTCTTCCTCTTCATTCTCATTCTTTGCACCATCTTTTCATCATGCATTTTTCCCACTTCCTCAGCTACTCCTGTTTTAAACCATTTTTCCCATACTCAGCTGGCACTTTACTGTTTTCCTCTACCTCTTTCTGTGTGCCTTCATCTCTTGCACCTTCATGGCCCTCTCATTCGCTCCCATAATGAGGTTCCACTGTCAGAGGACCCATCTCCCACGGCAGGAGCAAACAACCAATCATGCATCATATCTAGCGTGACCCTCAACCTATCAGAAACCACATCAAAGCAGGAAGTGAAGGAGAGGGTGCACCACCTTCACCAGATATGGACCATCATTAAACGAACAGGCTGAGGGATGTTCTGTGTGTGTGATTGCTTGCGTGTTGTGTGCAGAGTCAAAAAGTGAAAATAAACCCAGGTACTGTGGAGAGCGAACGGTAGAAGCATACAGTAAAGTGGTGCTTCTGTGTTTCAGTGAGAGTTTAAGTAAAGAACGAGACAGAGAAACATTAACTGAAGGAGATATAGAAGCGCAGACAGCACCACTAACACATTCTGTCATGTGCCATTAGTTCTCAACAGAACATGGGGGAAAACAAGTTTATTCATTTCCGAGTGAGTTTGGTGAGACTTGTCACAACACCCTTTATGGCTGACTAAAATCAAGACAAAAGGCATAGTTCATTTGTCAAACTCTTTATCAATGCCACTTGTTAAGCTTTCCTTGAATGAGACTAATATGGCTCTTTCGTATGGCTTTCAAAAACTAAATTTGACACCGAACTAAAAGCTACAGGGATGAGTTCTGACAAGACATGTTCATGTACCAGGGTTCAGATAACGTCCTCTTTCTACTGGAACGCGTGTAGATGCTCATTCGAATGTTTTCATGTATATTTCATCCACAATGAGATGTGGCTCTGTATTATTGATGGCTGACTGCTCAGCTGTCTTTCTGTACTCTTGCAACAGGCTGAGTCATAATTGAATCATAAGGCAACTGGACCAATATGGGGGATGTTGGGAACCAGCCTCGTGAGCTGACATGTAGAAGGATAAGTTGGTTTAGTTGGGTACATTTTAATGTGAACATTCAATATTTTATTTATTTTATTGATTGTTTCAGCAACTGAAGGACTCATTCATTTTGAATTTCATGCAGACACCCATTAAATGTATGACATGTATATGATGTTTCTCCAAACACCCATCCATAGTTTGTCATTTATTCAAGATACTCAGTTATTCTCTTTGGATATGAATATGTAATTTAATATAAATATGTATTATTTAATCAAACCTTTGTCTTGTTTTTTTGTCTTTTGTATTAGTAATTAGTATTTATATGCATGTGCAATAATGTGATTTTTATTTTAAAAATTGGTTTATAGTTTATGTACTTTTTATTCATCTTTTATCTTTATTAGAGTCACAGTTACTGTTAGAAAGAGAAAAAAAATGACACTTTTAAAAATATGTTCAATACAACTCCATTATGAAGAGGTTTGACAATGCGTTTGCATAAAGCATTTTGGAAGACGTAATTCCTGGAGACGTGTATATTGTATTATATCCACTAATTAAAAAATCTAAATTAAATGAAATATTAAAAAGCCCCCAGGTCACCCTTATGCCCTGAATATTAACTTCCTGAGATCCTCAAGTATTTGTATGTACTAAGTGAGTACTACCATAACCTAAAAATAAAAAGTATTAATCAGGCTCCAAACAAGATTCAAGTACATGAATGCAGATATTTGGAAGTGTGTGTAAAACTGATACTATGCATCAATGCATTGTTGTTTATTTTCCCTAAAAAACCCTAGAGCTCCAGCCTTAGAATTGCACCTAGGAATGCTATAGTATGAAACGAGAGAAAGCTGAAGTTCTAGCGAAACATATCCTTAAGCATATTTTGTAATTTCTTCATTCAAACAGGAATGTAACGGTCACTGAAATTCTTCGATCACCCCAACAGGTCAACAAAAGCAAACCTTGGTTATGTCCTGGGGGATGGATGCCCCCTTCAATCAGGAAAACAGAAAGAATTTCTACTTTATTATTTTTATGATTCAGTTTATTATTTTCTTATTCATTTTTAGGCATATTTTCTCATTTATTGTTATTTTTTAACAACAACTAAGTAAAGAATGAAGCAGAGCAGGGAGAGAGGGAGGGCTGGGCTGGAGCAGAGTGGTTTGATTTAAAATATCATGCTATTGATAGCTGAAGTTACACACAGTAGCTTAAATTGGACAAACTGAATTAACCCTGAGTTAATAAACCCAAAGTTAAGGGTTAAGTTCAGAGACTTAAACCAGAACTGGAATATCCTCCAGTACCAGTGAATATGAGCCCAAACAGCAAGCAGTGATAAAGGAGCAGACAAGGGGGAAATCCAGGGAGAAAACAAAGAGAAACTTGGCATAAGAAACCTGAGGAGTTTCAGGTTCTGTGGAGTGCTGTTGTGCAGTTCAGTTAGGAGCCTGCCCAAGACTGAGGATGAGCAGCAGGCTTATATGTGCTGACTGACTGCAGGGAATGCAGAGCAGGCCAGTGTGGTGAGAGAGCAGGCAAGTGTCATGAGAACAGACAAGGATTATGGAGCAGGGAAGGGCCAGGTGACTGAGGGTGTGAGAGCAGGGAGTAACAGAGCATAATAAACTAAGACCTCTCTCTCTGTTTGTGGATTAGCAGGTTAGCTTAGCAGGTTAGCCAGATATTACTGTTGACGATTTCTCTGTTGGTTCCTCGTCACAGTCAACAATATGGCAACATTGCCAGCAAACAGCATACTATTGACTACAATTACTAATTATCAAGGTACTAACGAATTGTGGGATAATAAAATCACAAATAAAGTAATCTATGTCAGTAGTTCGCAGGAACAGTTAACCGGTATATCTAAAGCAGCAGTCAACTGACAAGGGCCACACCATTATTTACTAGCAGATCAGTGGAAACTGAAACTGTGGTGCCAGTAAAGATTTACATTTAATATGTAATTTGTTTAATGAATGACACGTTTTGCCTCAATCTCTATGTATTCGTGCAGATTTTGCTGTTCCAGCTTTAAATTATTTATACCAGATCACTAAATTCAACTTTTCTGATCAGATGATAATGTCTATGATCTAAGATTAGATCATCCAGTGTTACTTATTTGACTTGTGATCAGTTTAGTAATATATGTAGAAAATGACCCAGGAGTGAAGTCACAACAAAATTACAGAATTTGTTTTAGTCCTATAGAAGTAAATAAAGTAATAAAAAAATTAAAAGACAAAAATAAGGATCAGGAGGGTGTTTCAGAAAGAGGGTTTGGTGAAAAGCATTGAGGGTTTTCAGCTTGCTGCTGTATTTTAACTTCTTAACTGTCACTTTTGTGATGTTGTGTACAAATTTCTCTCTTAAAGGTTAATGAATCAATTAGTTTATTTATAACATTATTTAAACATTAAAAATGTATGCATTGAAATATAGTCATTAAATTGTGTTGAGCAAGGACTAAAAAATTACACTTTAAATGACACTTTTAAACTTTTTCAGAGGTCTATAAATTTAAATATATACTTATTTATAGAGGTCTATAAATATACTTATTAAGTATTTGATTTCACAGAGTGCCTCCAGCCCTTTGTCCCTGTCAGACTACAGCTGAAGAAACATATTTAATAAATCAGTTAAGAATTAATATGACCCCAGCATTTTATAATTCATTATTATAAGTGGCTAAATGTTTTTGTCATCAGAAGTGATCAAAACGATATTACACATTTACATCTTCTCTCCATATCCTTGACAAAACATCAGTTAAGTTATAATAATAACTTTTTATTTCCATGACAACTGCATGAACCACTGTTAAAGAAGAAAATGCCTTTTTTACTGTACCTAGACTACTTGTCAGTACAACATTTGCAACTTAAGCACAACATTTGATGATGCCTAAAATATAAAAATATTATGAATTCTTTAGATTTAAATTGCAAGTATATGATTATAGAAAATAACTGGACTATATTAGTTTCAAAACACATTTTGGAAACAAATGATTAAAAGTGCACCATATGGATTAATTTTATGGTTCTGGTGTTTTTAATCCTTGTACCCACTAACATTTAAATAAATAAGCAGACATTCTGTTCGTTTTAATATATTTTAGTACTCACAAGGAGAGGTTCATTTTCTATGAATAAATTAATAGAAGAACAGATGATTCACAGACTGTGGTGACTAAGCATTCACAGAACACGGTGTCAGTGGATGTGTGTTCGTGTGTCTGTGTCTGCGTGTGCATCTGTGTTGTTCGAATCTCAGTAAAAGGTCTCATGTGCTCACAGTCATGAATCGATGGCGTCTCCCCTGGGTGTAGAGTCATAGTTTTACTACCTCTCACCATTGATCTGTGTGTGTGTGATAGTGACTTGCAGAGAAAACACACATGAGAGCACAGGTGGACACACGATGACTCGTTCTTATACAGACAGAATGCACATGATGACGCCTGCCAGGGTAATTATTGAAATTTTCAGAGTGTCTGGAGTGTAAAATATGTAAAATTCTGGTTGATGCAAGAACAGCTGTGACAGTTATGCCTCCTAGTGTATGGTGTCTTTATTCCACATACTGTGTGCCATCATTTGGTTGTGAACGTAGAGTTGTAACAGCAGCAGCTCAGAAAAGAAGAAGGGAGAAGGGAGGGGGACGTCTTAATGCCAGAATTTCTCTCTGCTCATGCACAGTGTGAGAGGAAACATGAGAGTCAAGGCTGCATTTCATTTCCTCTTGCATACAGTCTCTGTTCCAACTCAGGATTCCTCACCAGCTGTCATAGTCTCTGTTTATATTCATGAATTCAATCTGAATGTTTCAGAGAGTTTCTGTCAAAACAGAGGTGAGGCTACAACACTGGATACCTGGCCGCTTTAATAAAAGTCTGCCCTATTTGCTTATTTAGCTCAAAGCTTTTGTTGTCAAATCAGACTTACCGCTGACACAGTTGCCTGTGATTTTTTCGTTTCCGTTTCTTTCATATGAGTGCTCTACATGCACGGGGAGTTACACACAGCTTTTGATCAGCAGATATCACAACATTGTTTGAGGTGCAGTAATATTTTAAAAGTAACCATCCCTAGAATGTGTCTGTTAAAGTTCATACTGATAAATCTTTCAGATCCTTGTTTCTGCCCCGATTGAAATTTTGCGCCCCTAAACTATCTCTGGTTTTGAGCTGCACATCAAAAACACAGTGTATGGATGTAGTATTAAACCTCACTGGTTTGATTTAGACACATCCTCTAAGCAACCTAGACAGTTCTGCTGCGAAACTAGTGAAAATGTCTGCTGCTGCTTCCACAAACACACACACACACACACACACACACACACACACACACACACACACACACACACACACACACACACACACAAAAGCATTTG
>OMLM01012171.1:29098-58928 GCA_900302695.1 Helostoma temminkii
TTAGTATTAGACTGTTGGGATACACGTCTTTGGGCTTTGCTTTTATCATGTCTGCATTTATAACGCCAGTCTTATAATTTATATTATTTTCAGAAACTAATTCATCCTGGTGCAGTGTTACTTTGTAACTGGACTTTGTGTTATTCAACATGTAGGACCAGCCTACAGATCTCCCAGTGGATTTCTGTATTATATTTGAGGCCTGAAGTTCTGAAACATCAAAGACATAACAGATGTGTGTGCAAAACTTCTTGGCCTGGTCTTCTGTTTAAATTGGTGCTACCCGAAAGACCTTCAGAAACTGCTGGAGTCAGACAACAGACTTTCTACAAAGATGAATATTCCTAAAAAATGTATTTATGCCACTTGCAATGGACAAGACTGTGAAACTTGGATTCAATCTAGTGAATATTTGGAAACTGAATAAATTCAGGCTTTTGACTCTTAGGACACAGCAACTTTAATCATTGTCAATCAATCCCATATGGATACATATATTTTCTATAGTTGATTTCTTTGAGAATGAGTCACTTAATGTAATGACTACATTTACTGTTGGTCAAGCATGGGCAGTGCGGTGGTGCAGTGGTTAGCATCGTCGCCTCACACCAAGAGGTTGGGTTCGATTCCCAGGGTCGGCCAGGGTCTTTCTGTGTGGAGTTTCCCTGTGTTTGTGTGGGTTCTCTCCTGGCACTCCAGCTTCCTTCCACAGTCCAAAGACATGCAGTCAGGTTAACTGGGGACTCTAAATTGCCTGTAGGTGAGAGTGTAAATGGTTGTTTGTCTATATGTGGCGACCTGTCCAGGGTGTACCCGCCTCTCGCCCGTATGCCAGCTGGGATAGGCTCCAGCACACCCGTGACCCCTACAGGGAATAAGGGCTGTAGACAATGAATGAATACTTCAAGCATATTTTGCTAATACATTTGTACTTTTACTTTAAATGCTTGACGACTCTTTTACGTGTAAAAGAATACAACTTTCACTCTGTGGTGCTGGTACTATTACTTTATGTACTTACAAGATCTGAGTACTTGTTCCACTGCAGTTAATTAATTTACATCTTCAAGGGCTTGAAAGCAAAAAATTCACAAAATGTTCTGTTGTTCATTAAAGTCAAGTAGTTCAGACTGGTTGGACTGCTAACTTTGCCATGAGTCCTGCTGGTATCAGACATTTTCCATTTGACAATTATTGAGGCCATTGTGGTCCTGAGGGCAAAGGGATTTCTTTGCTCTCATCTATACCCTACCACATTTTGTGGAGGTCTACAGACCATTGCATAGACTTTATGACTTGGTTCTTGTTTTGACATGTAGTGTGAATTGTGGGATCTTAGATACACATTGTGCACTTTCCTAAATGATACCCAGCCAGTTTAGTTTGCCACAGCAATCAAGTTGTAGACAAATTAATAAAATTAAAGCAAACCAGAAACTTCTGAGCATACGTTGGAGTTCAACCAGACAGTGGTTGAAAAAACAGACTTTTGTCAAACTTTGATTTTGTCTGTGTGGGTGACGGGCAAACATGACAGTCTTATTCATTTAAAATTAAATCTATAACAAAAAGTGAATGGGACTGACTCTTTTTCTGATGCAGCTGAAAATTTATTTTCTTAAAAGTCATATAACATTGTGATTTGTATTTATAAAGAAGCATGAAGAAACAATCAGCAGACTAGTCCAGAGAGGGGAAGATGAAATAACAGACACTTGGGTGGAGACAAAGGTCAAGCAGAGGGAGTGAGGGATGTACAGGGGAGTAGTTCAAGCCTTTTGGGTCTGATTCTGATGGTGTTTGGGGAGTGAGGGCAGCTGTGCTCCATACCCAGAGCACTGAAGCTGAACTAACGAGAATGTAATGGCCCTTCATCAAGTACTCCAGCGGCTTGCCAATATGGGTGCACACACACATGCACACATTTTTAACTTGCAGTCCATAACCATTGTATGCATATATACCTCTTTCTGAAATTTCTCAAAAATTCTTCAGAAATGCTATTTAGAGCAGGTGGTATGTTATGCATGTATACATTTCCTCAGTTGGAAAATCACAAGTATTATTATTACTATTATTATTTATTTATTATTATTTATTTAGTTTGTTTTTTGTTTTCATTTGACTCTGAGGAGCTACTACCAATACTGTTTCCCTTTGTGGGAAATTGCTTTAACTCTTACACAAAGGTGCATTTTACAATGTACAGTATGCACTTACACATGCATACATTCATGTGCAAACATTTATGTATACTATATAATATAATATTATGTAATATTTGCAAACATGCTTGTGTACATACAGAAAC
The DNA here is from genome assembly GCA_900302695.1 of Helostoma temminkii. Taxonomy (NCBI): domain Eukaryota; kingdom Metazoa; phylum Chordata; class Actinopteri; order Anabantiformes; family Helostomatidae; genus Helostoma; species Helostoma temminkii. Next base: position 31,410 of record OMLM01012171.1, read on the forward strand.
TGTGTTTTTAAAAAGGAAATTGGATGCAATAAAGCTAAATTAAAAATTTGTTTGAGTCTGTTAGTTTGATTTAATGAAATGACACATTAAAGAGCTCTTTTGACTTTTTTTACTTTGATGTTACATATACATTTGTCTATTTTACACATAGTCAAAGCCCCACAGCTTTTGGTGAATGGGAGTGTGTCACTGTTAATGAAATGCAGTTTTCTATTGGCAAAAATGACTTCACATTCATTAAAAGCTAACATTAAAAACTATTTGAAAACTTATAACTGTCACTGTTCTGTTCATGACTAGTGCTAGTTAATGTAGAGGTCTAAATGCCTTCTTAAATCCACATACCAATAATGTGGATACAGACTTTTTAACTTTTTACAACCTGCCCAATGCAACATGATTTTTTAGAATAAGTAAGGACAGAGCTGTTCCAACTGTACCTGGGTATGTGATGTGTATTAGTTTAGCCTATGTTTTAATCTTTCTCTACAGTTTATTGAGACAACATCCAAAACCAGCAAAAATTGGGGGTGACTGCCAATAACTACTCTATTGGCACAAAGAAAGTTGGTTAACAGAGTGGAATTGGGTGAAGAGGGGCAAAGGCGCTCTTTTTTGGTCTCAAGGCCAGAGGAGCTGTTGCAGACAAAGGCATCATAACATGTATTTGCTGTTTTTTAATCAATTGTATGAGAATAGCCCTAAAATAACCCTAAATGAAGCATAATATGGCCTCAAATGCAGTTCAAATATGCCTCATGGAAAAAAGACAACACTACCCTCTTGTCGTCATTAAAAGCTGAGTGGCCAATTATGATGACAGGATGCATGTTAAACTTTACCGCACTGTAAGCTTTTAATTAGTACATCTTCAGTGGGTCCACTACATTTTAGCCCTGCCAGTCTCACTAATGGTGAGAAATGAGAGCTAATGATTTTAACACATGCACATCATTGCATGCGCATTCAGAAGCATACACTTGACTGTCAAAGTCTATAGTAACAGGCACTGCTAATCCAGCTTGATTCAATTAGGGAAGGAGATTAAGCAGAGGCATTGATATGAAGGTGTGTGATGTACTATTACACATTAGTGGTGGTGCTGACACAGCGTTGTGCAAGACCTGTGAACAGAGGGAAACAGTGTCTTGACCCAGCTGGCATCCTATTGGTTGACACATATGTCCTTTTGCAATTAGGTCGCTGAGAGCTCATTGAGTCTCAAATGATGTGACACAGTCTGTCAGGACATGGCTGCACTAGCTCTTATCTGTTGAGCCAGACAGCGGAACAGCAACACACACACGCACACACACACACACACACACACACACAACACTAAGACTCAGATGATCATTTTCTTGTAATTGTCACCCAAAGGCCAACACAAACCAAAAATGTATATGATGTGGTAGCGCATCTCTTTGTGCAATGCTGAATGCAACAGCTGGTTAAGTTGATGCAACAGCTCTCATGCTGTAATGCTGTCAGTTTGATTAACTAATGACTCAAATCTTAAAAGGCTGGAGATGCTACTTGCCTTATAATGGAGTCTGGCCCTCAGAATCAGCATTGCTCTAAAAGGCTGATAGATAAATAAATAAACTACTGGGTAGTACACAAGACATGAAATTTATTACCTGTCCAGCTAATTAAATGGCTAAAGATATATAGAGGCAGCAGAGAGTTGGATGAGGGGCTGAGTGGAAAAACACAAGAGAAGCGGATTGCTGCGTCTGATAAATTTCTCCCCGTTCTTCATCGTTCCTCTACACACACATCACTGTGACAAGTGGCTCGGCTTGGAATGTGTGTATGTTACGTGTGCATGTGCGGCTGTGAAGGAGTGCAGATGTGCATGGTGATGCATGTCTGTCTTTTAAAAAGGGCTCAACCAGAATGGGCACGCTTCCAGGCAACCATGACTTATCAATATTCAAAGCAGCTCCAAAAGGCTTTTATAATCATGGGGAAAAATAAATGAAATTATGAAGCAATGTTCTGCCAAAGGGCTTGTTAGACATTTTACTGGTGATTTGACATTTGACCATTGCTTATGCACAATCAGGTTCTCAGGTGACACTGAAAAACAGTTTAAATTATGGAACATAGTACTGGGGGGTGTGTCCTGCCTATTTATGTCTAATTCCTCTTTGAATCCTTGTTGCTATTGTGGCTAGATTGTTTTCAAGGTTACCCTGCGCTCATGATTCAGTTTGTTCAGGTTCTCTTCTTTTTCCCTCGCTGATCTCATTGCTTCAACCCCAACAGACATGGCAGAATGCAAATAAGATGGCCCGCTATTTGCAGTGTAGACCTGTAAATTGCTAATCTGGGCCAAAAGGACGTGTGTGAGAGAGAGAGAGAAAAAAACAAGAACACAATGCCACCGGGCTCAGCTGGTGAAAAAGGCAATCCGTCTTCCATTAGGCTACTCTCCCCTCTCCTGCAGTGAAGTGGCTGTCCTATCATTGTGTTGCTATTAGTGGCTCATTTAAAACGAGGTGTTACATTCTACTGTTTACCAGCTTGATTGAGACCAGAAGGCTTTGTCTTGCACTAATTTCTCCTTGATGTCTCTCTCTCTTTTACTCAGCGGGCGAGACCTTTAGCTAACCTTTCTTTCACTTCAGTCTTTAACTCTTCAGCCAAATAACAGATGACTTTGGTCCAAAAGATTGCACGCTCACCCTTTCACTGTGTGTATGTGCATATTTGCTGACTATTCAGGCAAGGCCTAGCAGGACACAGAGCTGTGGTATGCCAGCAAGCATTTGCAGAGGGTGCGGGAAACCATTGTTGGATAAGGTTTGACATGAATGCTGACTGACCCACTGGCAAACAAAACTGGGTGAAAGCAGAAAAAATATTGACGTCCATCTTTTCCCCGTATGACATTAGCCTACTGTGATGAACACCATCAGAACTGCATTCTGTCTGACAGTCTGCCTCTTTCATCTTAGCACACATTTCAGCTGAGGGAGGGCAGGTTGAGAGGGGGCGCACACATGAGATGGAACAACTCTGATGTTTCTTTGTGGACAGCTGAAGCCACCTGTAGACCATGCTGAATTTTGCAGGCACAACGGTAGACATACACCTGTGAGCTTTGAAGGATTTCAAACATTACAAGACTGGTTAAAAAATGAAAGCTTCTGGATTTTTTTGCTACTGGAGTTCAGATGGAGAGGAATAACCAACTTGGAACTTTCAGGGAAAAGTGCAAGTGCTAGTGTAGAAGATATTTTTGCTACTGCTACTTCAAATGCTTTCTTTAAGTTGAAGAACTGAGTGTATGCTAAAACATTGAGCAAAAAAAGGACAAGTATTCTAGTTAGAAAATGTTTAATGTGTTGCTGGACTGTATAGTTTAGATTTGTACAGTGCATGGTTTCTGCAGAAATTCAGAATGATCTGGCCTTATTACAGAAGATTACATTCATGTACACATTCAAGGACAACAACTTCATAAATCTTATTTTTAAAACTTTCATTTCATTTCTTCTATTCAGAAATTGATTCTTAAGTTAGTAGCAATAAAAAGTAGAATTTGGTTAAATATTACTATGAACTTATTTCACATTTGTCCAATGAAATAAAATAAAAATCTAGTCACTCAAAAAGGAGAGCTCGATAAAGATGAAGGTGGGTCTAGATGGTGGTAGTGGGTGAATTTGCCAGAGGAGGTATGATGGAACTTACAGCTGGCACGCCTAGATTGTTTTTTGAAAAAGAGGTTTGCAAGTCAGAGAGGCAAATGACAAGTAGAGTGACATTTAATGGTATATGAAAACCGACTGGCTGAAGGAACGCATGTAGAAGGGTCATTGGCTACTGGTGGTAATAGCAAAAATGAGCAAAAGAGAAGAAGTTGAAGGTAGAGTTTGCTGAAATTCACAATAGAGAGAGGGAAAATACTTTCTTTTTTATTGAATAATAATTAGATCTTGGGATCAAAGGTAAAGGTAGAACCCCTTGATTTACTTATTATATGGCCCAAACCACCATAATTTATTAGCTGATTATAGTTTGTATTAAGAGTTGGCTGTACTCCTTCAAAGTAACTACTGCCTTAAACTTCAGACTGTTGCTGGCAGTACAGGGATTATCACCCATCACCAAAATCATTCTCAGGTGACAATAATGTACATCCATCCATCCATTTTCTGAACCACTTAGTCCCTGTAGGGGTCGCGGGTGTGCTGGAGCCTATCCCAGCTGTCATGCGGGTGAGAGGCGGGGTACACCCTGCACATGTTGCCAGTCCATTGCAGGTCCACACATAGACATGACAATACATGTCTGTATAAAGTTTTATGAGAATAAGTTTATTACTGTGCTGTTTCGCCTGAAGCCAAATATATCATATGTTCTGGGGCTGAGATACTTCATCAACCACAGTTAGGCTTCATGATAGCCACACAGCATTAGTGGCATTCCATTAACAACATGTTACTGTGAAAGGCACTAAACCTGATCCACTGACAAAGCCCTAAAAAGTATTTCTGGTGTCCCCTCAAACTCATTAGCAAAAACCAGAAGTCGAATGAGAATAATGTAATAACAAGCAATAACAACCTTTATTCAAACAGTTGGCCCAGAGTGTTTGAACAGAAAAAAAAACAAAAAAACACCAAAAGTGAACATGAGGGGAAGTCATACATAAGGCAGAAGGGAGTCTGAATCTGGGACACTGTATAGTGTAATATGGGCATCCAAAGTCACAGCCCACTTCTTCTCTTGCGTATGTTCCTCCTCTCTTGCACTTTGTATGTTTGTATAGTAGTAGTAGTTGTTGTTCAGACACAGTTGTTAGTACCTTTGACATGTGGCAATCACCAAAAGATGGCCACCACAAATAAAAGAGCCAGTTTCTTCATGTGCACAGGTAGGTAGTAACGAGTTACATTTACTTGACTTTTTGACTGCTATTATTTTTACTACTTTTTTATATCATTTTATCATTAATATTTTTGTCTGTCTGATGACATGATTTCTAAAAAACAAATCAGACATTATGATCTGTTACTCTAGTAGTCTTTTCTCCAAATAGGTTTTTACTCTTACTCTTACTTTGGTTTTATTATAATGAATTTGTAGTGTTAAGACTACACACACACACACACATATATTTATACGTACAGAAATCATCAACCTGAAAGATAAACTGTGACAATCCCTCTCTAATCTGCCAGGTTCAATGGCTCCATCAGGACAGGAGTTCATTAGGAAATGTGAACTAAACAGCAGCTTAAAAGGCAGAGATCTGATCGGAGATGAGTGGTTATAATGCGAGTGCCCATAAAGGAGATAAAGATTAATCAGCAGCCAGAGACGATATTTTGTGCTTTTCCAAACTCGGGCCAACATTTATAGCAACTATGATGTTGATGGTTTTTTGTTGTTGTTGTTTTTTGTGCAGTAAAGATGAAAAAACTGTCTGGTTTTATTTATTTCTGGAAAATCACCATTGTCACAAGTTGTTCCAGTGTTGCACCAACTGTGACAACTCCAGTATCTTCCTTTGTGCTGTAACTTTTAAATTGTCCTCATCTTTCTCAATAGACAATAACATCTCTCCAGTATGATTTACCTTTTCTGTTGTGAAACAGCTGGGATGTACGTTTTACTGTGCACGTTTATGGAGTGAATATTTACCTATAACCTTATCATGATTGTCACATAACTGTGTGATGATTAAAATTCAATTAGTTTGAAGTCACAAACTACACCAGTCTGTCTGCAATGATATTTTAGTGAGACCCTAAGAAAGAAAAGGAATTAAGTTGTTTTGAAGTCATTAAGAGGCTCTGAGAGTTTCTTTATGTCATAGAAAATATATCAGCATAAACTTGCTCAAAGAAATTGATTTGGCATTTTGCTTTTTCGTAAGAGTCAATTTAAGCATCCTTGTAAAATTGCTCTCAATTTTTATTGTTGTCTTTATTAAAACGAACTGGCATTGTATAAATATTTTTACTGCAAGTAAACATAGTAAATGTGTCTCTGTAGCTCTCACTTTTATTGTCACATCTCAGATTTACTTAACTTGGTAAAAACAATTCTAAGAATCTGCAGTCAGACTGTGGAGCTGTTCTTTAAGTTAAATGCTAACAGGGGTACACAAATAAAATTCGCACACACGGTATTAGCAGTTAACCCACTTCTCTTGGAAGCACTGGTAGTTTCCTGCAACCTCCCTGATGCCCATTTCATAAAGTGATGCAAATGTACATACTGTTTCCCATTTCTAATAGGGCCACCAAGGCAAATTTTGTGTTTTTGGTTTACAGAAGAACTATTCCCAGTGTCAAGAACATCACTAAATGGTAAACAGTGGCGGTGTTAAATGAGGCAGTGTTGTCCTATCCATAAAATGACACACACTGTATAATTTTAGTTACTTCAGCCATAGCACATTTGGGATTTTGCTATAAAGATATTATTTACAATGAATCTTTTGTTGCAGAGGCTATTTAGCTGTAGCAAAATTTTCTGCAGTCAAGTCACCTGACTTAACTGGAACCATAACAGTGAGTTTTAGTCTCCCCGTTGTTGTAGTGGTGTATTGTTTCTATCTAGATGCAGGGCAACAACTGTGTCTTCTCTGGGTATGTAAAATTATTGTGTTGCCATAGTATTTTCATCTACTTAGCTTGTGCAGAGTATTAAAGGCTTATAGGCAACCCTGTCTCCAATACATTACGTTCCTATACGACTATACTGTAACCTTGATTACGTTTTTGTAGCTAACGTAATTGTTATGTTGTCAGGCAACGCATTTTGTGACTAAATGAAGCATCACACTAACTAACAGATAGAGAGTCGCAAGTAGGTGGTTGGAGTGGGTGCTGAACATAAAATGTGAAGGATCGGCAATCTGCAGACCCAAGATCGAGACCATGAAAAATACTTTGGTTAGGGTTAACAGATGTTGTGTGTGAATTGATCTGTTACATTTTTTCGCTAATACCCAGCCTGCCATCTTTCTCGGACCCTAACCCAGTGCTACTAACTATAAAACATGTTAATAAAGTTGGAGTCATACATCAGCATGTTGAACTGCAAGATCAGATATTTTAGCAGAAAAGAGAAAAAGGGATGTTGTAAATCAGATAATTTGGCAGACAAAAATACATTGCCCATGGAGATTTAATTGATATATTAAGTATAAACTTTTTTGCATTATTTACGTTAATTGTGAATATATGGTCATTATGTTGACAGAAGACGTATTATGGGTGCAATCAAGTTTCTCAATAAAATCTAATCGTGATTGCAGTTTAGTTGCATAGGAACATAATTTTTTTGGAGACTGGGTTGTTATAGGTGCCTACAGACTGTATGATTTCAGCAGGCTTATAAGTTCACTGCCACACAGCCACACTGTGCGATATGATTCTAATAAACTTGGGTTTCATCAGTTTTCATGTATGTAGACTGTACACTAACACCCAATGAGGATAACCCCACCCTACGTTTGGTCACACGACTGTGGCATTCAGGAATATAATAGTGCAGTTCATCTGTTTGGTTGATGTTCTTAAGCTAAGAGGGAGTGGCTAAGGAAAATATTGAAAACTAAAAGGAGCAGTCCAGGAGAGTAGATATTGAAAAATCCTATGTAAAAATGGTGAGCATGAATACCAGTGTGGTTTTCCAGTTGCTAGGATCAATGCTGTTGCAATGGTCACCGGAATCATAAACTTCACCTTTAATATTTGCCTTGAGGCATATCTCCAGCTAAAAAAACATTAGAAAAAAAGTTTCACACTATGTTTAAGCAAGTTTGCTAATGCTGAATTTGAAACTAGTTGTCGCCTGTGTCATTTTTCACACACGAAATCCGGTTTTATACTATGGGCTTTGATGCCAGCATCCCAGACAATCTCATATTTCATCTGCTGATCCAAAGCTCTGTGAATCACAATGGTGAGACACAGGTGTTATCGCTCTCTTTATCACAGTGTGGCACATTAACACCCATCCACATCTATTCTCGTCTACACCCACATAACCTCATCTTCATAGACCCTTGTTCAACTAATTTATAAAGAGCTGAAGAGACACAATTTAATAAGTGTCTGATCATTAAGTGTTTTACTGTGGTTAAATGTAATGCTTTTCAATAACTGCAAAACTCTGGATCAAATCTGAAGCACTGCCAAACATAACCACACACCATACTACAGTATACCCTGCTACAATAGACGACATCTTGTTATGACCTAATCCTACCCTGAAAACATGCAAAGATCTTAGCCAGGAAACTGACTGCAGTACCAGCTTCAGATTTCTATAGATAAATGAGTGTGCTGGATCTGGGCTGAAGTTGGGATCATTACACCCCATCATGGTAAAGCACAGCCTGACTAACTCCACTCATACTAACAGCTATGATGACAAATAGATCTAGAGAGGCTTTGGCTCTGATTTAATGCAGCAGAATGGCTGAAGTGCTGCATTACAGATTTGTTAATCTGCCCTTCCCTCAGTCTAGAGGAAAAAAAACAGATGGAATGGTTTAAAGGTATTATGTAAACCTTGGAGATGACTGGGGTGAAGTATCTGAGAGGAAGAGAATCTATAGAGAAAAAGAGACTGTATATACTGTATGCTTTTAGCGTTGAGATAAGTAGACCGAAATTTCACCTTGAGTGTCCAGAGGTAAATGGCTTCCAATGACCCTCTGGTTCCTGACCAGCAAGCTCATTACAAGAGTTTCCCTCACTGTAGCTTTTACCTTTCTTTTCCTTCTTTCTTACCTCATCCCTTTATCGCTCCACCTCTCCCAGTACTTTCTTTTTTTCTCTGTTTGTCTCTAAGGACTGGTGTACACCTCTCACCTCTGATTGATGGACAGCAGACCTCCCGTTGTCATGCTTGTTAAGCCCATTAGGGCTGTTAATCACCTGCTGTTCTTCATGTGCTCAGCTGTCTTTACATGCTTGTCTACGATGGTCAGCCATTTTGCTGTAAAGTGTGGACATGCTTGCACACAGACCACACACAAGCCTTAAAATATCCTATGCCATTAATATCAACAAGTAACTTTAAAGTAAATATTATTTACAATAATATTAAGTTAATGAAGTAACCTTTCACACTATAGCACTTATAATATATAAGCAATATAGTTGGATAACAATGTCTCTCTTCAGCATGGTCAGAGTTGCATGCTCTCTTTACTGTTACTGTAGGTACATTCCAAATGTGAGATATGCTGCAAGTTAATAAAAAAGAGAACAGAGTGAGTGGGCTACACACATCATGAAATTAACCGACCAAAGCTGTTAGTAGACTTTTGTAAGGACAAAATAAAAAAACAATAAATTGCCGTTTTGTGCCACAAAGACATGTAGTATGATGAAAGACTTTATAACATCAAGTTAATCAAAAATACAGTGTAAACATTGTTAATGTTGTAAATCACTATTGTAGCTTTTTTTTTTTTTTTAGAAATACTTACATAAATGTACAGAGACCTATCAGGAAATCATTCAGGCAATTGAATGCAGTGGAACCAGAAACCTTTAATTAGTAAATTAATTAATTAGTCACTCATTTAAAATGAATACAATTAATTAAAGTTAAAGTTTTATTTTTTAACCGTATAACAAGATGCTCTAAATCAAACAAACAAAAGCATGCACTGGCAGAATTATATATACCTGACCTAATTATCAGGATTAAGAATGAATTTAGTAAACTGCATTTGCAGGTGGAAGCCTGGAAACAACAGTGACAGCTTTAGGCCAACAGACTAGCAGTACATGATTACGAAGCTCCATAATGTACGTCAAAATGTTTTTGTTTTTGGTCATTCCCCCAAGTCGGACTTTTCTAGCTCCTCGTGTGAGCAATGCCACATTCAGTTTGTCCTTGTCTGATTTGTCATCAACAAAGTGACAGGGATTTTTTCCCAATCCTTCTGCCCTACAGTTCAATTAGTAATTGTGCTGTGAATCTTGTGCATTGTTGCTGCTTGTCTGTAATTGCCTTTGCAGGTGTTTCCAACATCTCTAGAATGTAAAGGGGGTCTGTAGGGGCATGTTTATTATCACAACACACTTTGAAACTGTTTATAATGGCTTGCCTGCACCTGTGCTGTTACTTAGTGATAAGTGACTCAAGAGCATTATCTGTAATAATGAGCAGTTTCCTTGCATTATTCTGTGTTCCCTCTTTTTCTTTTTGTCTGCAATTGCCACTGTGTTGATTACGTTCACCTTAAGCCAGGGAGCTGATCATAGTGAGTAGTCAGAAACAGTGCTTGTGTGTTGGTATGACAGATCACTAAAAGTACACTACCCACAACCACCATTTGTCATTGGGGCAATGGCAAACATACTGTAAAGCTTTAATTAAAACTCATTTAAACACAATGCGTGTTTGACTGCAATGTGAAATGAGGTTCAGATTAAATCACCTAATTTCCAAATGGCTTCAATCAACTGTCCAGAGTAGGAGGAGAAGAAGACCAGGCATTTGATCAGTTACAGTTTTAATACATACAGTGTGTTTTTTTTTCTCCATAGCACTAACATGAGAGTCTAATAGAGACCCTATTATGCACCGTCCCCATTAAAAATCTAAACAGTGAGAGATGAGAGATTAGTCTGAGGGAGGTTTAATGGATGAGTGCTGCCTATTGTGTTTGGGTGTGTGTTTGTCAAGTGTTTGTACGGTGATATTAACTCAGCTGTATTTGCAGCCAAATTATGTTCTGTACCTTGTCTCATATTTTTGTTATAAAACCCGTATAAATATTCAAAAGGCTGTTTCAGTTTTAAGGAAACTGTTAAGATACAAAGGAGATAATCTGTGTGGGCACTGTGTCGTGTGTTTTAATTAAAATCAAAACCCAAGCTTCAAGCCTCCAACATTATGTAGAGTGTGGACATATCAAAGACAGTACTGTAGCATGTTGTGGGAGATGAGAAACAAAGACAGTGGCTTTGATTAAATAAAAGGCATGAGGAAAGAAAAAAGAAGAACCTTGAGGAAATCAAGCCACTTAGAGAAAAACAGGAACTGATGAAGACGGAGCAAATTGAAGGTCAGAGCTTCATTTAGATTTCAATCTCCTACATTGCAAAGGTTGCAGGCACTGGAATTACCTAGCATGCAGAGTGGACTCCAAAATTCCTGACATCCTTGATACTTACAAAAAAACTAAGAAAGATGAATGTCATTAAAATGGTAATTGTCTTGAACAGAATTGGATTTTTATATGTACCTTCTCATTGTCTAATTAAGGAGTTCATGATTGCAGGTCACCACCTCTGCTGCAAACTCTTTTCGCATGTTAGTTGAAGAATATCACATAAAAATGAGTCACACCACTCTTGTCAGTATCCAAACTTAGCACTGCTCATTCTATTTTTGTCTTACGCACGCTTTGGGGAAATCAGTATTAGTCATGGTTTTGCTGCTTCATGTTCAGGCTGATCTGTACATTTTCCATCTTCTGATGTACTACATTTTGTTAAGCAAAGTCCAATATTGACTTAATGTCCAACTTAATTGACTCAACTCTTTATTGAAAATCGGTTGCATCCAGGGACTTTGAGTCCGACTGAACCTGAAACCCCGACAAAAACACTTTGCCAACCACTGAGGAAGGTAATCACCTCCGACAAAAGTATTTGCTGCAACACTTTTAAACAACTGCTGTACATGGTTATGGTTTAGATTCAAATCTTTTGCTAGTCTAACTGAGTGTGTCCATATATCTACAAATTTGTGTTTCAGTATTGCAAGTTCCCAAAACTGCAATCTCTGTCCTAGTTCATCCCACAGGTCTTTGATGGGGTTGAGGTATGCTGAAGCAATAAGATTGCCCTTCAGTGGAGATAAGGGTATAGTCTGAACCCTGAAAAGCAGACCCATATAATGTCCATATAATGTATATTAATATTTTTATATTTAGTCCGTCATCTCCGTTGCAGCATTTTCCCCTGGGAGCGAGTAGAGGCAGAGCGTTAATTTTCTGGTTTCTTGCCAACTCCTAGATTTCAGTATTCTCTGTGGGTATTCGTGTGATATTTTGTGTTTTACCATAGGATAATATGTGCAGTTTTTTTTGTTGTTAAATCTATATTAGTCCTTACAATTAATTAATATGTATGTTTGTTGAGCAGGAGAAAAACTCTCACCTTCTGCTGATTGCAGCACAACAGAGCAGATGTGCTAAGAGAAGAAACTGGCACTGGGTGCATTTAGTTAACCAACCATAGACTTTTACGCTAGCTCAATGTTTTATCATGAAAATTAACCAGATTCTGTATCAGTTGTGTGTCTTTACTTTCTGTATGTCCTGTCTGTTCTGTGCTGCTTGACACAGCATCCCTCAGAAATAGACTCGGTGGGTATTTTTAGCAGATCTCCAGAGCGTGCCGGCAGTGACGTGCAACGCTGTGGCGCACTCGGTGGAAAATGGACCCTAGGATAGAGTGGCAGCTATTTGAGCGAATCTGATGGATCCATTGGAAAACAGGTGGGAAGGACTCTTCTAACAAAAACTGTATCCTCTGGTTTCTCATATTTTTAAATTTAGGAAAAGAGAGCAAAATTTATGTTATGCGTAACTGAAAACTGTTCGACAAACTGACCAATTTCTAAACACACACAGCTGGTCCTGAGCAGAGCTGTGGAAAAACCTTCACTTGCGCACCATCTTGCACATATGAAAATCCATTTATGGACCATATGTTCAAGAGCTTTTTTGGGAGAATCCAGAGGAAGTCTCTGGAAATTCTCCCAACAGAGCAGACACAAAAAACACACAAAATTTAGTTTTTTTGTGACTTCTTCACACATTCTACAACTTTGGGTTGTTTAATTTGCACACATTTCACAACACTGTACATCTAAAAATATGAACAACTATAATATGTCGCCTTTTATACAAGAAAATTATCTTGTGCCACAGATACAAAAAGGTAGATAAAACCTTCAGGGGAGAAGTCAACTACCAGTCCTTAACTTCATGTTATATTCACAGCTGTGATAATAAAGCTTTTTTGAATCCCCTGCCATGTATATTTGCACCGCTAACTGACTACTTCACCATAGCAACAGCAGTAGAGGCTCATGACTTAAGTAAGAGTGTAGTCTGTCATGCCAAACCATAGACATAAGAGACAAAAGATGAAAACAAAATTGAGAAACAAACCCACTACCATAGAGTTATTGAATTATTACATTATTCACAAGATTCCTGTATTTTTATGTTAAGTAACACAAGGATAAAAACATATATGATATTGAATGACTTTTACAGCAAACAGCTTTTATGTTTGTGTTCAAGCTACTGACAGTACAGGCTTTTCAGAGAAATGTGCGAGCATGAGATTGGTGCAATTTAAATGGCATATGGAGTTTTTGTATTATATGTAAAATAATGCAGACGCTTAGTTGAGATGATTCTCTTAAAACCTAAAAAAGACTACATCCTACTTTGTTTAATCCAGGATTTGTAAAAAATTAAGTTCCTGTGTAATTATATTTTGGGATCAGAATACTACATCAAAAAAAACTTGGGTATGATAGTACATAAAAAACTGTACAGTACAGAGCTTGGGTAGAGTATGTACTGTATGTTTTCTAGTGTCTATATAACTATAAAAATGCTCCATGTATGCAAAAGCCACAGCTAATTGAAATTGCATGAAGTCTTCAGGATCATGGGAAATTCATACAGATTCACTTTAGAGTTGCTCTGCTTTGAATGGTTCCATTTTATCTTGAAAGTAGCTCTTGAATCACTGTGAACTATATGTAGTAAAACCTAATGGGAAAAAAAACATGAAGAAAAGTCACAATTCAGTCATAATTTCCAGTCATTAGATACTTTGATTTGTAGGACGTATTTATTGAAAGACACCCACACATTTCAGGGTGTTCTCAAACACTTTCATGCAGCTGCTCTCATGCACTCCTCAGTGCAGCTGGCCTCTTGTAGAGTATAAATCTCGGAGTATGTGACACGTCTGTGTTTGTCAAATCTTTGAATGGTGTTCCATTATGTTGTGGCCTAATCCATACGCTGCAAAACATTTCCATAGTAGTTTATACACACAAGAATGCTTTATGCTCATGTGTCACTTTTGTGTTTAAAGACAAAGAATGGTTTGATGCTTCCTCTCATTTGAATCAATCACAGGTGACCTTAAGCTGCAACTAAGGACTGAGCAAAGCCTTGATTAGGAGTGCTTATGCTTGTTATCCACAATGTCTGTCAGCTATTCTGCAGCCCACACATTCAAACCAGACTCTCATACACATTTAGACACATGCAATTTCCCATGGCTGATTATTATTATTATTATTATTATGCAGAACAACCTCCACACCTTAACAATCAGTGTGAAACTACCTTGTTCTAATGTTTGTTTTAACAGTATAAGGTGTTAATGAGTTTCTTTGTCATTTTTTGACACACATTCATAAACAGGACTAAAGTGAACTGGTGGCACTTCTGCAGTGATGAGACCACTATGGAAGCTCTTATATTGCTGAAATAAATACAGCAATATGTATTTCAAAAGAGCAATGCTGGTCCCTGCACTTAAAATGAACTCAAACATTGTAAAAAAATATATAATGAAGTCAAATATTCAGTTTGAAAGAAACATTAATAATTCAAAAATTATTTCCTCTCATATTTTGTATTATATTCAGTTCTAAACAAAAATACTTGTTCCTGAGTTGTTTGTGTGAGAATCACAAAGAAAGAGATCTAGATATGCCATCCCACACATGAACAGTTTTTAATACATGCCAGCAATAATTTTCAAATCATATCAAATTTTAGATTAAATAAATCATAGCTTCAATCTTGCAATAGAAAGTCAGTGGGATGAAATAAAAGACACAAGATGTAATTTCTTAAGAACTGTGGAGTTTTACTTTAAATTCTCTTTTTTCAGTCAGCAAATTCCACAACATTAAGAAAAGTAAGATCTCATATTGACTATAGCATATTTTCCACAAATAATATTAGATTGAAGATTTAGAGCTGGACAACCTGGAACTTGCTGATGACAACAAATATCTTGACTTAATTGGTGTGAAACTTGTATACCTATGACTTTGAGCCACCATGAGGTTGACATATGTGGTTCCGAGTGAACTATGATACAGACTGGTACAGCAACTAATACCATCACAAGCTCAAAATTGGAACTCATTCATTTATGAGCTTTGCATGTATGTTTGGTTGATTGTTATTTAGCAAATGTTCGGATGCCAACATGCTAAAATGTGACAGCAGACACCGTAAACATTACACCTGCTGAACATAGTGTTCAATGTAATCTTAAATCTTAATCTTAAAATACAGCGAGCATTTAATCACTTATCACTTTGGAAAAGTGATGTCCATTGCTTTTTGTCAGTTGCTTAGGAACAGTGTTTCAGCGGACTAACTACTCTGACCACCATGCATTCTTACATACTTGATTTCCCTAAAACACAATGACACTTGAAGGCAGCAAAAGATGTTTTATATCAGTCTTTTTAGAATTACAACTATAATCAATGAGATATCAATCAAATGCTGTATATATACGTACCTAACCCTGTAAAAAAGTCTGCTTAGCTTATGTGATTTTTATGAATGTCCTGTTTGATTATTTGTTATTTCTTCAATACAAATTACAGTATGAGATTAATATAGTGACTAATAAATCATCTTTTTTTGCACATATGATATATCACAGGTTAAAAAATGTAAATGCAGTCCTACAGTCCTTGTAAGAAATCTGTTTGTTTTTGTTTTTGTTTTTTTTCCCCAGCCAACGGTAGCCATCAATCACTCAGTGGAGCTCAAAACAAAGCACAAAAGGACATCGGCCGATCAGATGAGCTCCCACTAAGATAGATAAAAATTCTATACAATTGTGGAACCAAGAAAACCAAGTTGTGAAAAAATGTGACTTTTAGATAGGGGGAGGGTTATGATTCATGTATGAGGTAGAAGAAAATGAAAGCCTTGCTGAGCAAGAGATGGCCCAGGGTCCTCTTATCAACTCTCAGAATTGTAATTGTATAAACTATGACGAGGTGAGGAAGGAAAAACACAGCTAAGGATGACAGTATGATGAGGTAAAAGTGGAGCATTAACGTCGAAAATGGGATAGAGATGTGAAAAGACAGATGGATTGAGAAACAGATTTGATAAGTCACGTATCAAGTGACCATGGCATTGACAAAAATGTTAAGTAATGGGAGGATAGAGGGACAATGGCTGAAATGGAGGAATAATGCGAAGGAAAGATTAAAGGAGAAGGATGCCAGCTTTTATCTTACAGCAGAGCCACTACCCTGTCTTCTGGGTGGGGAGATGGGTGCACACTAACCAGGAGAGCTGGGGACTCACAAAGAGGAGAAGATTAAGGAATAGAACCAAGAAAGAAGTACTGACATTAAGACCATATTTTGTTTCTCTCATTTTACATACTTCCTTTTTTCTTATACAACACCCATACTGTCATCTTACTCTGACATATTCTTTCCACTGTATCAAACACTGTTTTATGGAAAACGGTGACATTGTTATTACCAATCCAGTAAAAAAAAAAAAATACAAAAACATAAATACAGAAAGAAACCATATGTAACCACATGTAAGCAAAACTGTTGTCACTTAAACAACAAATATTAAGCTTGTGTAGTGTCCCACAACTCACTCTATGAAACTGTATGCTTTTGTTTCTGCCTCTTTGGTTTTTTTTGTGTGTGTTCACACAGTGAGTGACAGAAAGGCAGCTGCTGCCTCAGAGACCCAAAGAGCTCAGGCTAGTGTGTCGGATGCTTCACTGATCCGGGTCGAAGCTTTTATTTCTGCATCCCCCTCAGTGGGCAGCCACTCTGTCAGGTCGGCTTTGGCAGCACCTGAACTAGCAAAACTAGCTGTTGAGAGTGCAAAATACCAAAACTTTGTTTACATTATTATCTGTAAGAGACCAACCATTTCATTTGTTTTCTTCTTTATTATTATTATTATTTTTTAAAATTTCCTTTGTCCAGAAACTTTGCATTTCCAGTGTCATACTACAATTGTGTTGGATCTCCGCTGTGATTTATTCAATAAATTGTAAGGTGAATGTGAGATTAAGTCACTGCCTCAGTTCCCTCAGTCTGTTTCACTGGGGCGGAAATACTCTACCATAGTTACAGCAGGCTCCAAGCTAGGCCTTAGGCACCAGTCAGAGCTGGGAGGAAATTTTCACTAAACAAGAAGACCCAGAATAGCAGCCATTTCAAGGATAGGCTGTCCAAAACAACTTCTGATTGGCTGACCTCTTTGCAGTTGTCAGGATACACCAATCAGAAAGGAGCATGGATGGATTGTCTTCTACAATAGTGTTCTTCCATTGTCTTGCTGCCTAGTTTCTGAAGCTATTTGTCTTGAAAGGCTTATGTGAATAACAAATTACTTTTTCCTCTAAACTTTTTTTTTGATCCAGCAAAAATACTATGAAATATTTTTTTTGCTGCATGTGTCAAACACTGACGAACTGCAGATGAAGATGTATAGATCTAGATTTTATGTGATATATATCAGCAGCTCCACACAAGGACAGTTTCCACCTCTAATCATTTACTTTCACTGCAAGATGCATCATCAATAGCCGACTGTGACAGGGATGTTGTTTGACAACTTACAAATCATTAATTCATCATATCATTGATGTTCTGACAAAAAGGCCTTTGGCACAGAGTGAGCACAGTAGATGTATTAAAGTTGTTTGTTGTTTTTTTTTGAGCCACTTTACAAATTATTATACATACTATTTATCTGAAGTCTTCATTTTCTTTGTCTACTTAGAGAATACTGATCAGATATACAGAAGGAACTACTTATTTTGTGGGAGCTGTTGATCTACAGCTCATTAAGAGGTTCCATCCCTTGCCACATTTTTGTTCTATGTAGATAATGCCACTACTACAGGGCAAACTGTGTGTTAACGTCCATGTTAATGTATTTGAACCCATAAACCTTATTGAAGGTGTTGCTGTCAGCAAGAGGTTTAACCAATGGCTCCTCTGGTCCATGTGTCACAGTGTCTCTAAGCGACTCACGTGTAAGTTACTTCAAGGGTCTGCTAAATGACTAAATGTAAAAGAATTCCAAAATTTGTTTCAATTTATGAAAGACAATTACTGAAATATATTTCTATGACCATTTGGCGCACAATGTAAATTGTTCTCTGTAGAATCAAATATTAATTCAATTCAATTCAATTCAACTTTATTTATATATCACAACAAAAGTCATCTCAAGGCACTTTACAATGTAAGGTAATGCAGGCAGGTTGGATGGGCCAGCACCTGAAGACCCGGAATACACAGCCTCAGGGCCGATGATACCTGCAGGGGAGAGAGAGAGAGAGAGAGGGAGACTCTGGGAACCACAAGTAGACCTGCGCTCTGAGAACGAAGTGTTCTGTTGGGATGATATGTTACTATGAGGTCTTTAAAGTATGAAGGAGCTTGATCATTAAGTGCTTTATATGTGAGAAGAAGAATTTTGAATTCTATTCTGGATTTTACAGGGAGCCAATGGAGGGAAGCTAATGTAGGAGAAATATGATCTCTCTTACTAATTCCAGTCAGAACTCTGGCTGCAGCATTTTGAATCAGCTGGAGGCTTTTTAGGGAGCTACTAGGACATCCTATTAGGAGGGAATTACAGTAGTCCAGTCTAGAAGTAACAAATGCATGGACTAATTTTTCAGCATCACTTTGAGACAGGATGCTTCTAATTTTAGAGATATTCCTCAGGTGGAAGAAGGCAGTTCTTCTTTTATATATGAGTTAAAGGAGATATCCTGGTCAAAGATGACTCCAAGATTTCTCACAGTAGTGCTAGACGCCAGTGTTATGTCATCTAAAGTAAGTATATGATTAGACATTGTATCCCTGAGGTTTTTGGGCCCAAATAGAATAACCTCTGTCTTGTCTGAATTAAGAAGTAGAAAATTGTAGGACATCCAGACCTTTATGTCTTTTAAACATTCTTGAAGTTTGACTAAATTATTTGTTTCATTTGGTTTAATGGCTAAATATAGCTGAGTGTCATCCGCATAACATATTAATGTAATTATTATGTTCAATATGTACACCAGTTTTAATTTAGACAACAAAGACCTTGAAAATGAGAACTGTGGTAAAATATTTAACATTTTTCATCTATGAACAAAAATGAAACAATACTGTGAAGGCTGGATGAATGGAAATGAACAAGTGTCTTAATGCAGTATCTTTCAACTACCTGCAGCATCTATGGAATCATAAACTGTAGTTCCTGAGCTTGACTTTTTTAACACATGACAGACATTATCAATACAAATGTAAACAGCAAAAGTGATTACAGCTGTTGCATGAAATTGTACATGTACAGAATCTGTATGGTTCCATATGTGTTTTAGCTTTTTAATGCGGGTTACTGCAACGCTGCAAACACGCTGCTTTTATGTTACTGTCAAGCACCCATATATATATATATATATGTAGGCAATATGTCTAATGTCCAGCAGCTGACGACTGCATAGGATATGAGCTTCATCTCTACCTCCTCCCACATCATTACCCCATTCTCAGCCCTCTCACCCTTTGTCCATTCACCTACTCCTTTTTGACCTCTCCTCAGTCCCGGGGCTTGGGCTGTAGAGAGGTGTCCTTATCTCTGATGACAGTGGGCTTGTTGCCAGCTAGGCCGCCACTTTGCCCCGAGCTAGAACAGCACTCAAGAGAGACAAAGGGCCAGGAATCAGGGGAGGTGTCACAGACTGACCCACTCCACAAAACAACAAACCACAGCAAAACATTTTTCAGCAGTGTCTGCTCTGTGGAGACAAACATTTAAAGTCCACTCACTAGATTTAGCTTCTGATTTTTACTATATGTTAAAACTGCTCAAAGACCATACAGTAAATATGGAGGTTTTGTTCCATAATGTATATAATGTTCTGGTGCTATTTTCGCAGGAAAGACATGGATTAGATGAGTTTAAAAAAAAGCCTACCGGGTAATAATCACAGTTTTGAGGGCACATAGGGGCTATGCAAGTTTCAATTTCACACTCTACTCTCCTTTCCCACTCGTTTGCTCAGTCTCTCACTCTCCCTCACTCTCCCCCTTTCTCTCTTTCTCAGTAATCCTCGGAGGCAGTGCTGACAGCAGAGGTATGATAGAGGAGGGCCTGCTGGAGCGGAGAGGGAAATGATCTGCTAATGGTACACTCTCTCCCATAGGACACCTGCTTACACTCCACAGCCCTGCTGCTCACTCAGTCGACGTGTGTGTATGTGTGTTTGAGAGATTATGAGCCATACCCTCATTCGTGTGTGCATTTCCTCAATCGGTGTACCCCACTTTCATTTCCCAGCAACAGTCTCTCTCCTTCCTCATCCCCTTTTCATTTTTTATTTTGTTTCTGTGCCATTTTCTCTTTCAATTGTTACGTCTCCCGAGTGCTAATTCCTACAGAAACTGATCAGTGCGTAACATAAACTTTTCGGAGCTCATCAGATCATGCCAAGCCTGATTAAAACAATCCACACTTGATCATTACACCCATGGTGGTCGCAAAGCACACAGCAATTAATAACCGCTCTTCACACTGGCTTTGTTGGGCAGTTTCAACTCCCTTTCGTTTGGATAATAAACAATCAGCAAATTTTACATCCCAGTAAAACTTTATGAACATAACTTGATGTGTCTCTCCGGCTCCTTTACTGTCTAACATCTCCACTTTGCTCCCTGACGCCCACAGCAACCTTCTTTTTGCCCACAGTCATTTCTTAGTACCTCTCCTGCCCCTATCCACCAGGCATGTTAGTTATCCATTTAACTCAGTCCTGTGTATATCTGCATTTTAATAGGTCAAGAGAAACTGATTGCTAGTGTATTCCCATCAGCTCACATAGCAACAACAGTGTTCATGCATCATGTCATCTACATATCTGTAGTGTGGATAATTTAAATGTCTCATGTATCCCAGGAGCAAGTATTCCATGAACACCCAAGAGATTGTCCAATATGTATCTGTGTAATAATGAAACTGAACTGTTAAAGTAATATATATTCTAATGGAATCATATAACCATGATCAGATGGCTTCAGGAATGACAGAGAAAAATGAGCATTGTTAATTGGCATTTCACTCTGTGGCAGATCCACATGGGATAAATCTGATACACGCATTTTATACCCACCGTGGAACAGATGAGAATATTGTGAGTCACTGTATTTTTTTAATTGTTCTAGCTCTCTGGCAGTAAGAGTACCTGGACACCCTGTAAGTGGGATATGTCCTCCACGGAGACCTGATCTGGACTTTGGCTTCACCCCAGCCAGCCAAGAATGATGTAATGCCGGGGTCGATCAAGAGCCTCTCTGCCCAGCGAAGAGGCTCCATATGTGGGAAGCAGAGTGAGAGGTTTCCCAAATCAGGCACCATCTGGGAAATCGGCCATTATGCCAGGAATAGCGTGCAGAGAGAGAAGAAAGGGAAAAAGGCAGGGGAGTGAAAGACAAAATATATATATAAATAAAAATACAATGTGGAGGATTGAAAGCAGGAAAGGAGTCACAATTCAGGGGGGAAAGATGGATTGATAGGAGAGCCGGCAGAAAGAAAACCAACTAATTTAGAGGGATGTTGTTTTCATCTGCTCTCTTGGCCCGACAGCTAGCTTTTAAGCTTTCTGCTTGCAAGGTTGAGCCTCTGTCCCTTGTGTCTTACCATTGACGTGTGTAGATGGTGTTTGTGTGTGCATGAGAGCCCGTGTGTAAGAGGGAGTAAAATGGTCAAAACAATTCCCCTCACTAAAGAGATCCTTACCCTCTGTCTCCCTGTCACAACCTCAATCACAGTACTTCCCTTCAACCTTACATACTGTCCCTGACAGACATCTTGACACAACCTGTGCGTGTTTAAATGTCTATATTCAAACTTTTTTTTATAAAATTGTGATGATCTTTAAAAGGTGGTTACTTTTTTATCAACCATGAAAGTCAAAGATGAAGTATGTAACTTTTTTAAAACATTGTAATATTAGTTTTTTTGTCTTTGTTGTTTTTACTAGAAAGCTGTTCCACAAATTCATTAATTACTTCTGTTTGATTCGTGAGAACAATCTAATTTATTGTAATTAGAGTGATTACTGTACTAGTCCCAAATGACAGCAGCTCTGAAACATGATTCCAGTGCTCAGTTGTTAGATATATGTAGGGACACGCTGTGGTATAATTTAGTTTCCAGCTTCCACATCAGGGAATTATGCTATATATTAAAATATGACTCCAGTACTACCATTTGGCTGGGTATAGGCATGTTTTTAATGCAATTTATTTTGGCTACTTTACCCTAAAAAGGTATCATGGACAAGAAATGTTCTTCTTTACCAGGACATCTTAGATGATCCTTAACATTTTCTGATTGGGACCACTCATACATATATCCATGTAGACGCCACATCAGGGCTTCTGAAATGCATCTGCTGTGCTGCCATGCTGGTTCAGTACTCCCCCCTGTTCTGTCCAGTTCAATTAGTTGTAAACAACACACTTTTGTGCATCTTTTGAATGCTCTGATCAAAAGATATAGCAAAACCAAGCAAGGATGAGTAATATTTTCCAGGACAGAATTGATCTTATTTTACTATTATATTCTACCATTAAAAGCATGCTGAATGTGATGTCAGTACTTACTCAAGCTGACTCTTAGGTTAAAAAAAAAACAGCTTTATGTTTTTATTTACAGTGGGTTGGATGCATTTTATGGATGTGTGTGAAAGCTATATTATATATATATATATATATCTTTACATTATTTTAACAAGCATAGGCTTAGTGCACTGTTCTGGTTTAATGCATTATTTTTATTCCTATTTTTAAACAACCTTTCAAAATATTTGAAGCTATCATCCTTTTGAGTAATAAACTTTAGTTAAGATATATTTATTTCAATATATTGTGGTTATTCTTAGTTCTGTTAGTAACTATACAGTTGTAGTATTGTTATTGCTGCCTTGCTTTGTCCGTATGGGGGTCGATAATTCTATGTTATTTTTGTGTCTGTTCTCAAAGGCTCCTTCTTGTTATGGCTCACACAGAACTGCCTTGGCTCCTGTTTGCACAGACAAACTAATCAAAATATTGCTCTGTAATTGGTGGGTAGTGATGTGTAGCCTGTAATTACTGCAGTCAAGGTTGCCTTTATTCTCCAGTACCATCCTTGAAGGATGGGGTAGAGGGTCAACATTATGCAGTCTTGGAGACTACACTTTGTCAGCAATTGAAAACCTATTATAATGCTAGTCTGTCATGTTTTTATTTGTACTTACATTGGGTCAGTTGCTAGCAATTTGATCTGATTTGTGTTACTTTGTATTGCTAATTAATGCTTTATTTTTGATTTGCAGTCTTAGTTTTAGCTTTTAATACTTTTTTTAGGTACTGTATGATCTTTAAAAAATAACAAGAAGTGTCAACTTCTGTTGTTCACTAATCATCACGCTAATTGCAAGAAAAAATAAAGATGGCAGCAGCAGACAAGGAGATGAAGGCTTAAAAGCCACCCATGGATATAACTAAAAACCTAGAACAATGAGATAAAAAGAAACATGTAATACATGTACTAAATGAAGAAAATCATTTCTAAAGGTAAAAATAAACCAAAGTAGCTCTTCAGCTTTTTAAAAACTACATGAAGGTTTCATGCCTCATGGATCAGAGCTTTTCTTAAGAAAATGAAGAGGATTAGAAGCAGTTATATACTAATAGATGTTTCACTCAGAATCGCGACGTTATTTAGGTAAAAGCGATGATCTGCAGTTGTGTCCTTTTGTATTATTTCAAATGTCTGCTTCTAAATGAAACACTTTAATACCAAGTCGTTCTGCTTGGAAAAGGATCACAGCTCTCCATAATAATGTCACCAGATGATGAAGCTGTTTTATAAACATGAAAGTGTGAGGCATTGAGGCATGATACTTTTCTCAATCTCCTGCCTGTGACCACATATTCCTGACCTCCTTAGCAGACTCACAGACATATGATTCTCCTCTATGCAAAATGCCGTTCTCATACCTTTATATATTCCTCAACTTCTGCAACACATACATAAGATACACATTTTCATTTGTGTCACCTAATTATTATTCAACCAGCATACCGATTATTAAATATCACTAGTTGAAAAGCAGGCACAAAATGTCTTCTCCACCAACATACTGTATAATATTAATTCCTCAGTGAGGCATACTTGAAATTAAATGCATTTTCTCCCCAGACAACATGCGCTTTTTAGTAGATAATTTCAGATCCCCACATAAAAGAGTATTCCATTAGGTACTCTAACAGAACTCTCCTGTTGCTCACACATCCCAGCTGAATCACACATCACAACTTTAGACCAGTTCTCTCTTTTGTTTGTTCCACCAGGAGCCCAGCTTGTTGTTTTTAGGTAATTAATTTAGAGCGGTGCCTCGTTTGTTGCAGCACCGTAGCATTGATTCATGTTTACACCTAAGCGGCACAATTAACAGATCAATACCAAGTGGAGAAACATGGAGCTCTTCAGTCAGCCTTTGTTGCAAATAAATGAAAGCAGATCCACACACGTACTGTATGAGCGCACACACAAAGCACAGTCAGTGCCTCTTAACTGCTACATATGCAAATGTGTATGAGTAATGGTTGAAAGGTAGACAGACAATGAAGACAAAGTAATGCTACATGTTTATTTACCAAGCTAAAGGATGGACACTTATTCCTTTGACTATTCAACCTGACCTTTGAATAATGCGTGATAACATTTATGCTAATTGCTTTCGTTTATTCTACCATTACTGTAGCTTTCACACACATCCATAAAATGCATCCAACTCAACCCGGATAGAACGCTTTTATAAAGAACATTTAATTTCAGAAAACTGCACTAAGCCAGTGTTGAAATGCTCTTTCTGTGAAGAGTGGCCTCACAGGAGTTCGAGTAAACAGGTGTGAGTCACATCAAGGCGTGTTGTGTCATATTGTGTGATTATGTGTGTTATGTAATGACCACCTAGTGCTGGTCAGGTATGATGGATGTGAGGCAGGCAGGGGGCTGATTGCTGTGGTGCCTCTGCCCCATGGAGGGATGAGGTTGAAGGTCTCAGCTCCCTGATCACCAGGCGGTAGATGCGTATGGAATGATGGAGCGCTTTAATGAGAAATCGTAAAGGTCAGCGTATGTGTGTGTGTGTGCGTTGAGTGCGCGCAATTGCACGTGCGACCACACAAACCCCTCTCTAAATCTACACATATGCAGTTAAGGTGAAAAACATGCAGAAAGTCCCCATAAATTGAGAAATGCAATTTTATTCCAGCAGAATAATCAGAGAAATAATGTCTGTTTTGTACTCTTGGCACACATCCTGCAAACTTTAGTGTGTGTGTGTTGGAACTCTTCCACAAACTACAGCAGGCAGCTGCTGCTGGGTGGAATCATCTCCATACCACAGAACTGCCAGACAGGCCACCATCCAACAGTGAAGGATTTGTAGGATTTAAACTGTGTGAAGGTGAGGCACTCAGACACACATTCTGTCAGTTCCTCTCTCTCACACACATACACCTTAAACCACACATACTCCAAAGAGAAAGGAATAAAGGACACTGGTGAAGCAACTGAGGTGGCGGAAGAGGATTTTGCTTCTGTCCTCTTACCTGCTTTAAAGTGCTCTATCTCAGCAAACCACATTTGTTTTATTAATTTAATGTCACATCAGGAGAAGTCTGTCAGGCGGCTCACTCGGAAACTCACTTCGTAGAACTTTTTTTTCTCTGTGTGCAAAGTACTGACAGAACAAAGCATCATCGAGTAATAACAAAGCATGGAGAGAAAAAAAGAGATGGCCAAAGAGAGGAGGGGTACTGGGGGATAAAAGTAGCTTCCCTCCTCTGATTAAATTGCCCTTTAGATAAAAGTAAATCTAGTAAAAGGCAGTGCAGAAAAAGGGAAAATTATTAATGATTCTCTCAACTAATTTGATTTTCAGTCTTAACATTAGAGACAAATAATAAGAAAATGGGGGAAATTTGTGTTTCTTAGTGTGTTGGGAGCTTAATGCCTTTAAAAGAACTCTGTATCTATTGGACCTGAAACAAGCCGCCTCAGTGGAACATATCTGTTTGGGAGTTAAGAAAAGAATTCCAGCCTTCATATCTATTTATACATACACTCACTGGTCACTTTTTTAGGTACACCTATTTAACTGCTTATTAATGTAACTGCATGGCAGCATCTGCATAAT
The DNA here is from genome assembly GCA_900302695.1 of Helostoma temminkii. Lineage (NCBI taxonomy): Eukaryota > Metazoa > Chordata > Actinopteri > Anabantiformes > Helostomatidae > Helostoma > Helostoma temminkii. Next base: position 57,722 of record OMLM01012171.1, read on the forward strand.
GAAAGGTGTTTTAAGTGACAGTGAACGTGGCATGATTGTTGGTGCTCGTCGGGCTGGTCTGAGTATTTCAGAAACATCTGGAATTTTCATGCACAACATTCTCTAGGGTTTACAGAATATGGTCTGAAAAAGAGAAAATACCCAGTAAGCAGCAATTCTGTAGGTGAAAATGCCATGTTGGTGCCACGGGTCAAAGAAGTATGACCAGAGTGGTTTGATCTGATAGAGAGGAGAGTGTAACACAAATAACCACTTGTTACAACATACGTATGCACTTTGGGTCCCTTGGTACCAACTGGGCATAGTTTAAATGTCACAGCCTACCTGAGCATTGTTGCTGACCATGTCCTCCCCCCTTATAACCCACCCCAGATTTGCATCATCTGCAACCCACAAATCTGCAGTGATCGCATGATGTTTTCGTGTTAGTATTGTATGGACAAAAATCTGTAAGGAACATTTCCAGCACCTTGCTGAGTTTATGGCAGTTCTGAAGGCAACAGGTTGTCTAAGCCTTAGGTTAGCTAGGTGTACCTAATGAAGCGACCAATTAGTGTAGTTCTCCATGTCATGCACACAACAAGGACACCCACATACTCTTGCTGCACCGCAGCATATACATGCACACAAATGGTTTGCTTTATAGAGGCATGTGGAACTGCCTGGAACAATTTTTGAATCCCGAAGCTGTGATTGGTGAAACAAAGTAGAATTGTTTGTCATTGAAATAGAAGGAAATTAAGACATGTCAAAGTCAATAACAAGAACTGAACATTTAGTTTAACTCAGCATCATATCACCCTTTAAAAGTATGCAAACTCTGGAGTTGCCTCAGTCTAAAATGTTAAAAAAATAAATGTACACCACCTCTGTCAACTGACACACACACATATGCACACACACACCTCATGTGGCTATAGGAGTGGTCAATTTTGTTTTTTTTTACCATCAATGGGAAACCTGAGCCTGGGATTTATAATTGCCAGAATAATTTAAACAATGATAAAAAATATGAGAACATCAAGAAAGTAAGCATGTCATTTTAATGAATTATAACAACCGTCAACCATAACGTAAGCATAACATAAAGTTATTTGTTCTTCTGTCCAGTTGGTGGCAAGTGTGCATATTATTTAGCCTTGTCTAGTCTTGTCCTTTCTGCTGGTAACTGCATGTCAACCAGCAGGGAACACAACAGCTGAATCCA